>CM053789.1:68492046-68717046 GCA_028749045.1 Cupressus sempervirens | reverse complement strand
AGTAGCACTAATAGGCTGAGAGTGAGAACTTTAGAGATGATCTTATAAGAAGAATTGCATAAGCTAATATGATGGAGCCTGAGCCACCTTCAGGACAATAATATAGAATATTGCAATAATATCTTTTAGAATACTCCTAGATCCAAGAATTCTTGAGGAGCTTTGATGACATCCAAATTTAAAATATCCCAAAAATATTGGAAGCAAAAGATTGGGATTTCATGAGGACTTGGGGTAATACCCCCCTCAAAGGAAAACAAGGCCCTTTCAATTCATTCATCCTTAGGGATGACTCAAATAGAATATCTCTCTTCTTAAGATAGGGTCTATCTTGATCATTAGTTGAAAGATTTGGATTGGTAGAAAGTAAATCAAAGAAAAACCTTTTAGCCTCCATATTAGTTTCCTTTTGTTTTGAAATGATGTTACCATTCTTAATCAGTCTAGACATTTTGTTAGTTGTGTGATGCTTGAGAGAAGATTGATGAAAGAATCTAGTATTAATATCTCCCTCCTTTAGCCAAATATATTTGGACCTTTATTTCCAAAAAACTTCCTCCTTAGAAATGACATCATGATATTTATACAATAATTCTTTTTCTTTGGAGAGTCCATCAACATCATATCCCATTTGTTGAATTTCCCCTTGGATTGGATTGATATCCATAAGGATGGTAGCTTTGGATTCAAAGATATTGCCAAAATCTATTTCATTCTTTTGCTTGATTTTGTTTTTGATATTTCCCAACTTCTTAGCAACTCTAAACATGGTTGAGCCTTCAATTTGATATTCTACTAGTCTTGTATATTTCTCTATAAAGTCGAATGCCCAAGGTACATTTTTCAAATCTAAACAATAAATTCCTCTTATGTTCCATATGATCCAACATAAGAAAAATAGGTGAATGGTCGAACCTAGCTCTAGTCAAAGCAGAAAGATAACAATTGAAGAGTGAAAACTAGTCAAATGAAATTAGAGCCCTATCCAATCTCACCTAGATGAAATCCTCCCCCAATCTTCTATTAGACAAAATAAAGACAACCCATTGTAAATGCACATCAATAAGAGCCGAATCATTGATGTAGCTCATGAGATCCATCCTACTAATCCAAATCAACTATGAATCCTCCTTATTTCTCATCCTCTCAGAGAGGAGTATTAAAATAACCTATAATAATCCACCTATCATGAGATAATGAAGCATTAGTAACTCTAATTTTATCCCAATATTTAGATATTCCCTTTTTCAAATTTGGAGCATAGACATTAGTTGTTGTCTATTTATATCCTCATCCTTGATGTTAGTGAAATGTATAAACATAATGTTGCATACTTCATACTAAACTTTCCCTTTGATTTTAGAAGTGATCCACAACATAACAAGGCTTCCAAAAGCAATGCTAGAGCTTGCACCAACATCTAAAAATTTCTTAAAAACTTTCAAACTTTCCATTTATCCTTAGTCATTTTAGTTTCTTGTATCAACACAATATCTAGCCCTATGATATCTAATTAGATTTATCAAAAAATATTTTTTTTGTGATCCATTAAGCCCACAAATATTCTAAGATAGCAGTTTTATTTTTTATTAAGAGAAAAAACTTCTAGAACATGGTCAACTAAGTTCCTGTTGGAATATTCAAATTTGAAGAGTACTTCTAAGAGGTGGGAATCAGAAGTACCTCACCTTTTCTACCATTTTCTTATCCTTTAAACATATAACTGAAAAAAAAAATTGCATGCATGTAAACATATAAAAGAACATAAAATCAATCACATGCAATAACACATAACACCATAATTGATAACCCAAAAACCCTCCATGAATAAGAAGGTAAAACTAGGGTGGGGATGACACCCACAAAAATAACTACAACAATCAATGTTCAATCACTTATGATGGTTTGCCCTATGAAAGGCTTTCCCTGTTAAAGGCTTTACACTATGTCAATAGTGACCTAGTTAGAGGATTTACAAACACTTACATGAAGTGCCACCCTGTTAAAGGATTTACAATAGGTTGTTAAACCCACCTAAATTAATAGGACTTTCATGACCTTCTCCAAAGGTTCTCCTACCTAGCTATTAAGCTAACCTATCAACATAGGATTTCAACCTCTAATACAATTGTAAGAGAGTATTAGAACATTTGACTTGATTGAATGCAATCTCAAATTGATGGATTTAGGTACTAGATCTACTCTTCTCTTTCTGATCCATATTTGATCTGATCTCTAAATGTATCCCCTGCTCTATTCTAATCAACTAGATGTATATTTGTAGTCCATTTCACTAAGTCCTTGACACCTTTGCTGATTGCTCTATTCTACAGTTTAATAACTCCATTAATAACCTTCTCAACTCTTGTCAAGGCAATCTCAACAACTTTGATATGGTGTCGTGGTCTCCTTATAAATATATTGTGGACTTAGGGTTTTCTATGCATTTACAAACTTGAAATTCCCACTCAAATCCTCTGTTTTCACCTATTGGTTGCATGTCGTGTCCAATTTTCTAATTGGATGCATGTTGATTTCATAGGTAATTGTAAGGATTCAATCTTATCTTCTTATCCTTTCATGAGTCATGCAAAATCTATTTTACATCTTAGTTTGTGATGGCACAAAGTCTTATGCTGATCCTAAGTTATTTGACACATATTATATTCCTAATGCTCAACACATACTATTTCTAGATTGCTTGGCATCTACTACATTTCTGGTTCTCTTGACACCTATTATATCCTAATTTTCTCGGCACCTATTATATCCTGGTTTGCTTGGCACATATTATATCTTGTATTGTTCAGCACATGAATGTTCATGGATCACTTGGCATCTGAACAATTTTGGATCACTTGGCATACATTGTGTACTCAACATATATAGTGAAAATGGTTAAGTGTGTTGACACTCAATTGTCAAGACTATTCTTTTGACCAATAGTTCCATCCATAATATTCTTATTTTCTTCTTCATCTCTAATAGAGTTGGCTTTCTTTTTGCATGGTTTCTTCAGTTTAGCTCCCACATTAGCCTTGATCTTACTTTTGGTAGCTACCTAAGAAGATATAGTTGGTGAAGTATTCCTATTGTTCTTCATTTTAGATTTCTTCCTAGTTGTGTTCTCTCTTTCCTCCTTGATAGAAGTATCCAAACCCTCACAGTGCTTTAATATGTACTCCACCCAGTGGTCTTTCCTTGTTTCCCTCCATGGATTGAAAAATGGGGACATTGGACCCCCCTAAAGTATTTTATAGTTGAGCAAATAGAGGGACAATTGACAAGACACTTTCCATAGACTCTCTAGTCATATGAATTTACCTTTATTCTATGGCTTGGTCTTGAATAATATCTAGAATGACAAAAATAATATCTAAATCTATTTGGATAGAGTTATAGGACTACATTGGCTTCATAAGAGTCCTTCACATCCTTAGCTTCTTTGTGGTTCACGTGGGAGTCATTCATGGGAGAAGAAACCACCTTTGTTGTATCACCATGGTTTTTTGGGGTCAGCCTTGAGCTATCCACTAGAGTCATCTTAGAGCTTTGATCTTCTTATAGCCCTTCCCCTAATTTTAATTCCTTCTTGTTATCAAGGCATCCCCACTAGAGTTCTTACCCTTATCATGGATGTCCCCACCATTTTTCTCCAAATCCTTCCCTTTCTCTTGCTATATTTTATTTTTAGCCTTTCTAGTTTTGTCTTTCTTAATGAAAGAAGGACATACTTTTGCAATATGACCCACATTTTTATAGTGAAAATAAGAAAACAAAACACTCTTGTAGTCAATATTTTGTAGCCATTTACCAATCCTAGAATGGATCTCAATGATCTCCAACATATCCTTACCTTGTTCCAATCCAACACAGATCCTAACATAGGTTGGTCTCCTTCAAGAAGTTATCACAGGGTCAATGGAAAGAAGCTCACCAAAAGCACTAGTTATCCCATTTAAAACTCATGCAAAATTTCTAATAGGAGCCTAGGTAATCTCACCCAAATAAGATCTTGAACAAAAAATGAATCATTCAAATCAAGATTAGGAGACCATTTATGAAGAGTAATGGTAGATTTACCAATCACCCATGGGCCAATACAAAAGATGTTTGTGAGATCATCTTGGCAAGAGAAGGAGAAAGAGAGTAATCTCTTTTCCATAGCAATGATCTCCACTTTTAATTTTACTTTTTAAATAGTTTGAAGCACATATGGGAAATATTATGTAATTTTTAAAAAAAAATTCTAAAATAATTTATTTATTATTTTTTAACATAATCTAAAGGCTAACTAATATTTGTAAACTATGTAACAAATTTAACTTGTGTAATGTATGCAATATAAATTTTATAAAATAAATGATTTAACACTTATGGTTTTATACTTTTTTAAAATTTTAATTTGATGTTGAAGACTTTTCATTTATTAAGTAAAATTTTGATGGCATTAATTTATTTAACTATATTTTTATTTTAAGAGTATTATAAGAAAATTTAAATTATATGCTTGAAATATTTTTATAGATTTTAATTTATTTTAAAGTTAGAAAAAAAGTAAAATATCAAATAAATACATTAAGTTAATCAATTCTTCCTTTTATTCTTTTACTGACAAATGATTTTTGCCAATATTTTATTAATAATAATTTCTAAATTATAAACTTATTTTTTCCCTATTCAAAGTGCAGGCACTGGGGGAAAATAATGGGGAAGAAAACTCCCAGTCTAGCCTGGGATGTAAATATCCTAATTACATATTAATAAAATTACTTCATTTTCTAGGTGAGGACTTTGGAAAGGCATTTGTTTCCTTACAAGATCCTAAAGTTTATTGCATCAGTACTAATGTCTTGCTTTAAATAGCTTTGCCTCCTTACTGATTTGTATTGCTTCTATTCATAGGTGGGAGCTATAGGGTGTCATGTCTTTTAATATCTTTGTTCTTTAATACAACTTATCTTTAAATATTTCTTCTAGTATTTAGGGAAAAATTTAGGATCTTCCATGCTGCAAGTGAATTCAATAAGGTATAAGTAATTTTTGACAATTTTCCTCTACTCTAACAGTGACTATATTTAGTGAATCCTTTTAGCTCATACCGTTGTTGTTTTTTGGTTGATAAAAGGAAAATGTCTATTTTTATATTAATATCACAAATATTTATAAATAACCCCATTCAAGTGAAGGTACCGAGGGAAAAAGAATGGGGTGAAGAAAACCCTTAGTGTAGTCGGAGACTGAAGTCTCGTATATAAGAGTACATATTCCCAAAAAAGGGTCTTCAAGAAGTCATACCTTCTTTTACATAAAACAAAAATATCTAATAATTACACAAGTATAATATTTTCTCTTTTACATACAAGAAGCTTTATTTACAATTGAATACAAAGCCATGGATATCAAAATGTGACAAACATCATTCACTAATTGTTGGGATCATCTCAGAAAGCTATAGTTGATATCATCCACTATCAAGGAACCTAGCATAGTGACCTAAAACAATAGAAACCAAAACATCTCCATTCCTACTAGTCTTAATAGGTTAGAATGACACATTGAAAACTAAGGGAAAAAACTAGTCAACATTGAATACCAACATTTCTCCCCTACTTCCCCTAAGAAAAAGCACATATCCATAAACTACAAATACATTCCTCATATGTAAGCTCAAAGGAAACTTTTCTATATGGAAAGAAATAAAGATCTATAGACATTTAGATAAATTACTAAAAAAATAAGACACGACGACTTTGTTCTTAGAAAAATCCACACCCAACAAAGTCCAGAGTGTTATCATTGAAGTAGGAGGTGGGTAGACAAGAGAAGCAGGCTATTCCTCTAGAATAACTTCAACCCCATAGTTGGAGTCTCAACTAATGGTATAAACAAGGTCCTCATAATATAATTTAATGTTACTGAAGTGGTAATTAAATCAATTGCAAGAATAAATGCAATCAAGAAACATGATACTAAGAGCTAGAACCAACAATTACATAAAGAAAAAATAATGAAGACCAAACTACTAGTTGCAACACTGACCTAGCCCAAATGAGATTCTAGAAAAGAGGCTCATAAGTTCTTTATTATTTTTTAAACAATTGACTTCATTCTAAGATTATGCACACCAAAAACTTCAACCATTAAAAAAAAGTAGCATTACTCCAAAACTAGCAACCCAAAAATTTTATATTCATAAATAGAGTAACCAAGAAATATTATCAGATTAAATTTAATTATCTTCCTACACCTAGCTAGATCCTGAGCATTAATCAAAAGAAAAAATAAAAAGCCCTTCAAAAATCTTAGAGCCTCTAGAAAAAAACTAGAACATCATACTAATCATCATTTACTTAGGATGAACATAAACTATACTAATTAAGAAAACCCCTTGACTATTATAGTTCATAAATCATAGAAAGTTCAAAAACATTATGAGAAGTCACCTCAAACATTCATCTTGCTATTAAAGGTATAAAAAACCTTGATACTATTAACAATAATTAACCAAAACTTTAAAAGTTAACCAGTCTTTCGCTCAATGCACATCAAAAAGCATGGATAGATCCCTTTATTCTCTAAAATCCACCCTCAGGTCTTCAATTGTTGCATGTAGGGACCTATCATGCAGAATGCTTTATTCTTCAAAGTAAATCTCAAACCAATTATTGTCAATGGGGTCCAAGAGAGAAAAGAAATATAGAAGAAAGAAGAGGTTCCTTTTGTAAAGCAATATATCCTCTTAGAATCCTATAGGATCCTTAGTAAAGATGATGGGATAGGCAGGAATTGGTTCCCCTCTCATATACACGATATTGTAATTCATAACTATAGGGATGGTTAGCTCCCCACAAATATTGAGAAGGACATTGTCCAATCCATTTAGAAGTTACTCTTCAAACATATGCACAAAAACTGGCTAATAGAGCAGTATCCACATAGAAATGTCTGGCTAGTGCTATAAACATTACTACAATATTGGCATTAGACAAAAGTCTATTTTGAAAGTTGATATACTAGGCTATGATATAATAGAGAACAACACACCACATGACCCTATTCCTAATAGGGGAGAATTGGCTTATTCTAAAAAATAGTGATGGGAGCATTGAAGGCCATGAGTTTGGAAGGAGAGTGGAAATTAATAGGGGTATCCACAGTAAAAGCATACTCAACTAAAACTCAATACTTTCTTAAATAAGGAACAACCAAATTGGGAAAGAAACCTCATAAATGACTGATGGTCAAAAGGACTAGGAATAAATTTGGACTGCAAGAGAACATGACATCATAGATATACACCACCCTCAACCACAAAAAAATCCATCTTGCACAACTAAAGTAAATGGAAAGCTGGCTATGAATGCCAACTACATACCCAGGCTCAATACCCTAAGACGAAGCACTACTTAAATAAGATCTAATGAGAACTAATTGAAGTAAACTTCAAAGGAGAACTAATTGAACTAAATTAGATAAATTCTATATAGAATCCTAAGCCTCTATATAGATTTAATAGAGTAACCTTCTCAGTAAATGTATTATCATAAATATCATAATCCCCTACTCAACCTAATGTTTAAATCATAGAATGAAAATTTGAAGTTTAAAGTTGTCATAATTGAATGGAGGGGGATAAAGAAGTAGCAGCAATTCCATCAACTCCCTTATTTGCCAATTTATCATCCATAACATTACCTTCCCTATAAATGTGATTGATTATAGGCTCTTTATAGAACTAAAAATAGTTAAATCCCTAACAATTATGGACCCTAACTTGCAATTAGGTATTGACTCTTTACATAGAGAATTATTGATAATAGTTGAATCCCCTTCTATCTCTATCCACTCAAAATTATATTTTGAGCATAACCACAATCCTTCCACAAGGGCTAGAAGCTCTGCCTCATTATTAGAAGCTATTCCAATTATCTTAGAGCTCTACATTAGGATATCTCCATTGTGGTTCCTACTACAACATCTTATCCCATTTGTTCCCAAGTTCCCTTAGGAGGCCCCATCAAAGTTAATTTTAGCCTATCCCAAGGGTGGAGGAGACTATCTACATTACTCCATTATTTTTTATTGCTAATAGTGCCTCCAAAACCCACAAAAGGTGGGATCTTCATACCAGGCCATCTATTTCTCATAGTACCATCCCAATGTGACATTTATTAAGGGGTACCATTAGAGTTATTAAGATTACTATTTAGAACCTTGATAATTAGCATTTCTATGTTAATTATTAATTGAACTCTGTCCATACTCTACTTTTTGAAAAATTTCGTATTTATTTCCTTCCAAATTTTCCATAGAATGATGGAGGAAGAGATTATCCACAAGCCTTTCAAAATGCTATTTGAATGCAATATAGGCCAAGAATGGAAAAGAGAACAAATGGAGTTCAAGAAAGTTTTAAATTCATTTTCCTCAAAAACCTATTATGGCATGTATTTGTAAGCTTACAATTAAGCAAGATGTGATCAACATCTTCTTCCATATTTTCACAAAGAGGGCACCACAAGGGTCCTTCATATCACAATCTTCTAAATCTATTAGCCGTGAGAATCATTTTTTGTAAAGCCAACTACACAAATATATCTTCTTTGGGAAAACATAGAGCATTCCAACATAAAGAATGAGGAATTTCCACTTTAGGATGACATCTAAGGAAAACTATCTAATTATAACCATCCTTGGAATTATATTCCTCATCTTTGGATCCTTCCTAGATTAATTTGTCCTCTTCCTTGGAAAGGAAGATCTTCCTATCATTTAATATCATCACTAAGAGTTGAATTTAGTTATGAGGGATACCAAATTCTTTAAAGGAGATCCATCTCCATCTAGACGAGCCTAGGTTATCTCAAATCGATACTTGAATAGCTAAGCACCCAACTAACTTTCTATAATTTCCTTAGCTGAATGGAGGTTAGCCAAATTTGTAATGATTTGATACCCTTCTCATGAATCTGACCAAAAGTTGACTGTATTCATATTTCCAATTTTCAAAGTGACTTTATCTATGATAATAGATCTATAATTTAGCATAAAGTTCTAGATCCTAGACCCTCTAAGAGGGGATTTGGTCCTGAATAAACTAAGAGGATCTTATAGATCAAGGCATTTCTAATAAATATTTCTATCCCATTTCAACTGCATATTTCTAAACATTCTCCAAATCAATTTTCCCCCAAGTGTCATTAGTTGAGCTTTAAGATTTATAATATCAAATCTCCCTTTTTCCTTGTGCCTACAAATTTTATCCCAAACCATGAATGATATATTATTCTTATTCTTTGTTCTCTTCCTTAAAAAATATTTGAATACCTTGTTGAACATATCTCTTTTATGAGTAGGTTTCAGTAACTGATAGATTGTAGATGGGGATTGTAGAGAGGAAAACCTTTAGAAGAGTTATCCTGCTAGCTAAATATAACCATTTTCCTTTCCAAGAAAGAACTCTTGATTTGATTTTATCCAAGAGACAATCCTACATATTATTTTTTTCTTTCCACTTTCTAGTAAGATGTCCAAACATTTACAAGGAAAGTCTTCTCTCTTAATGTTAATGATTCTACTGATGGATTCTTGCTTATTCAATTTTGTGTTAAAAAAGAAAACCTATTAAAAAAGAAAACCTTTGACTTTGCTATGTTAAGTTCCATTCTAGATACATCCATATAGCTAGACATGATGCTTTTAATGGATTTAGCTTCCAAAATGTTGACATCACCATATAACATCATGCCATTAACAAATTATTGGTAAGTGGCAGATTCATCCATCTCGGATGACTAGATCCCTGTAAAGACCTTGTTAGGTATTTTTGCTTGGAACACCCTACCCAATGCTCTTGACATTGGGATAGAAAAGAAGGGGGACATGCGGCCCCCTTGTCTTAACCCCCTAGATTGGGAGAAGAAACCCTATGGTGTTCCATTATCCAAGACTAAGTACTTGGGGGTATGAATACATTCAAAAATCATGTTGGTCCAAGGTCTTGCAAATGTAAAGACTTGCAAAAAAATTCACATAAACCTCTAGTTGACACTGTTAGAGGTCTCAAAGATGTCAAATTTAATTAGCACTCCTAGAGTCATCCTAAGCTATATAGAATGAATGATTTCTTGTCCTATAATCAAACCATCATATATAGATCTTCCAAAGATGAAGCCAATCTATTGCTCACTTATTAGGAGTGGAAGAAAATTCTGAAGATGATTTACTAAGCTCTTTGAAAGTAACTTATATAGAATGTTTCATAGAGCAACTAGTCTAAAATCCATAAAGATTTTAATAGAGTCTTGCTTAAGGATCAAGGTCAAAAAGGTATGTTTGACCTATTTTAAGAGACCACCTAAGTTCTTGACTCCCTCCAGGGCTTCTATAACCTTGTCCTCTAAAGAATGACAACATTTTTGGAAAAAGATGTAGGGAAGTCATTGGGTCCTAGAGATTTGTCTGGATGCATATGAAATAAAGTTGTTGTAATTTCTTCCTTAGTGATTTTTTTAATCAAAATTTTGTTATGTTTTTCAGAAATCAACTTAGATATATTAATAAGGAAATCTTCTTGACTAAGCTTCAATGTTCTCTCATTAAGAATTTTCTCAAAGAATGAAGAGGCCTCAGTAGCTATCTCAGTAGGGTCCTCTACTAAGATTCCTTCCTCATTCTTAATTTTTAAAACTTTGTTGATTTCCCTTTTCAACTTAGTATTATAATTGAAGATTTTAGTATTTTTTTCCTCTTCCTTAAGCCAAATTTCCCTTGATTTTTGTCTCCAATAGATTGCTTCTCTAGCTAAGATATCTTCTAGTTTAAGTTTAAGGATTCCCTCAAGGATGAAGAGATTTTGATCCATCCCATACTTTAACACCTCCTTATGGATTGACTCTAAATTAAACTCTATTCATGTTCTCAGATGAAAGATGTTACCAAATCTCGCCTTATTCCACTAAATGAGATGGAGCTTAATTATTCTTAGTTTTTGTACAACTCTAAATATTTTAGAACCAAAAACCTTCACTTTCTTCCATCATTATTCTATTAAAGAAATAAAGGTATCATCCTTGAACCACATCTATTCAAATTTAAATGGATTCCTAGCTAGTAATTCTCTCATGTCCATCCTTAGAAGGACACCATAGTGATCAGAACCAGAAAAGGGAATATTTTGAGAGTTAAGATAAGAGATTTTATGAGGGATGTTCATAGGAGTGAAGAACCTATCAAACTTTTCAAAAATCTAATTAAAGCCTAGCCTTCTATTATTTCAAATTAGTGAATTATCCTTGGAGGTAACTATTGACACAAAATTTGATACCCTTGCTTGAAGTATGACCCTTAAGAGACCTCATGTAACATGGAAATAGTCTCCAAGTGTGGGACTTGTGCACTGAGGTTGAATCTTTGAAGAAGGTAGGCTTCCTTACAATCAGGATGCACATAAACTACAACTTTTGAGACAAATGGAGAAGGAGATGCTAGAATTAAAAGATGAAAGGAAAGGTGATGCACCAAATTGAAATTGGTTACTAGGTCTTCTTATGATTACACAATACATCAATAAAATACCCAAAACACTAATCTTAACTCTATTATATTTCCCAAGGAAGCACATGCAAGTTTGGAACTAATTGAAGTGTTGAAAGGAAAATGAATTTCACTATACAACAACTATTAGCAGTATCATGAGAATTTCTGGAGTTTGATGCTTAAAAATTACAACACAATCAAACTCCAGAAATTCTCATGATATTACTAATGGATTGTGGAAATCAAATGACATTAACTATTAGCAGATTTAACACAACATAAGAATCACTTAAAATAGAATAGAAATATTCACTACAAGACACATACATACACTAGACACTAGAATGGAAAGAAAAGGTAAGAAATAATATATTGCATTAATGGAAGGCAAAGGAATACAGTTGTAGAGCATAAGGTTACTACAAAAAATATAACTAGAGAAGAACCTAGAAAATATGTACAAAGCTATCTTTTAAAGAGATCAAGCATACCTCAATTACAACAATACAATTCAAACTCCCACCAACTAGAGTTAATATTACAAAGAGAAAATTAAGAAATATCAGATAAAATCTGATCTTGTGTGTACATTGCTTATGAAGTGATAGGGAACAACCAGAAATGAAGAACTCTGTAGAAAGAATAAAATAAATTAGAGAAAATCTGATTTCCATGTGTATTTGGTCCATGAAATGATGAAAAATAAGCCAATAAATGCTCTTACAATTAATAAAAACATTCCCATACTCTTTACAAGTGACAACATAGGAAGAAAAAGCCTTTATGTTTTGGAAAATGCTCCAAAAAGTAGTTCAGCAATAAATGTTGAGCTCTCAGGTCACATCACAATCAACAAGAAAAATAACACAGGAACAAAAATGCACAATAGTTTTGGCCTACACACCATCACAAATTGTAATTCCTTCTACAAAATAGACTTGTGATGACACACAGAACATGAAAATGCACCACAACACAACATTGTAGCATGAAAAGACACTACAATAACAACACACAATGTCACACAACACAAGATTGTAACATCATAAGATCACAACCTGTGCAAGATCATAACATTGTATGAGAAAAAAAGTGCTCCTTCAATAAGACAACTCATTCAATGAAGTTCCTTCGACACCCAAAAATGCACAATAGTTTTGACGTGCTCGACATTGCAACAAATAGTTCCTTCTCTTGAAAGTATCCTACAATCCTATGCAGGCACAAAAATACACAATTATTTTAGCTACAAATTTTGAATGAGCCAAAAAGTGTTCATATGATAAGAAAACTCATTCGACCAACTCCTTTGATGCCTAAAAATACACAACTTTTCCTAGCTAGAAATAAACAAAACTTAGCCCATTAAGAATGTCTCTGATTGGTTATCAATAATAGGCTAAATGGTGACAAAAAATGTCAATAGTAACCTCCATTAAAGTGTTATTACTTATCTAGTTTTTAAAATCCAAAGAAGCTTGGGGTATTTTGGACAATCCTCCTCTTTTCTCTAATATAGAAGTTATGGCATTAAAGTCCCCACCAATAATGCAAAAAAATTGTAGGGATTTGAGATGGCTACCAACTTCCATCCATAGGTTCTTTATCATAGTTAGATGTTGGCCTACATAGGTTAATCAAGGAACATTATCAATTATGTTTTAGACTAGATACATTGACACTCATCTTGTACCTTTCCATATATGTTGGGGAGATATAGATAGTATGTAGGTTCTGGATTATGGCCATACCACCTGATACCCCTATTGCCAAACTTCCACAAATATCCCTGAATCCTAACTTTAAAAAAAAATATAGACTATCCTTATAGATTCATTTTAGTTTCTTGGATTAATGCAATATCTTATTGTACTTGTTAAGGGAGCACTTAAGAATTAGGTGATACTTGTTAGGAGGATTCAAGCCCCTAACATTCATGGTTAGGACTTGTTAGAAAGTAAAATCCACCAAGATAACTGAGATGAGGGTGGGAGGTGAATCAATTATTAGATCAAAAAAACTTTTATCAACCTTATTAATTTTGAAACATATAATCATCAAATGCTATAACCATAGAAATATGCTTGTACACAATAACACCACATTTGATGACTAGGTAAACCCTTGAACAAAGGGAAAACCTTGGTGGGGATGATACCCACAAGATGATGTAATAATATGTAATCTCATTATAAGAGGATGGATCTTGTTAGGATTCAATGAATTATATTTGGTACATATCGGTCCCTTTTAGGAGACTTTGAATCTCTGTGAGGATATTCCAACTCTATTAAGAGTTATGGCAATCTTGTTAGGATTTGTGGAAGGTAGAAGGACTCATTGTCCAAACAAGTCTTAGGGAAGGACCACTCAACTCACTGTCCAAATATCCTTAGTATAATTCCTTGTAGGATAATGCCAAATAATCAACACTCTCTACCATATCCAAATACTTTCCTCTCTCACTGTGCCTTAACCACACTAAGATGCTTCTTAGATCTCAAACTCAAGTTCATTAGAACTTATATCCAAGTTTTCTCACTCTCATTATTTGTATTCCCTTACAAGTCATAAAATTCACACTTACAAAAAAGAAAACCATCTTTCCTTTATACCAAATCCAAATATTAATCATTGAGTCAACCTTGAGGCTTTCTCAATTACATTAATAATATAGGACCACATTAAGATAATACATTACATATTACATTACATCTTTCAAGATTACTAAAAATTGTCAACTCATAATTATACAACTTTTTCCATGTGCACTTCAAGCCTTAGAAAAATCAAACACATCATTATTGAACTATCTTCTTCTTTTTTCTAACTGCACTTAACAAAATTCTATCTTTGTTAGGAGATATAATCCAAACATTAAAAATTACTTCTCAGGAACTCTACCTATATACAATCATCAATAAATCTAGAATAAATTTCACCACTCTTTGACTTTCCACATGCACACGTAGCCTCATCTTTAAAACACTTTATAAAATACATCCTTGACTTTTCATAGCCTCAATTGCAATCCTCAAATGCACTACCATGATCTTTGTTTGCTACTTTGCCAATCTTTACAAAAACAACACTATGTTGACATCAATGACAAATACAATCATGAGTGCAACATATAATAGTCTTTTCAATGTTATACCAATTTTATGATACACCCCATAGAAATATTATCAACATTAATGCTAATAATATCCCCCTTTGGAATTGATGGAAACATAGATGAAAAATATCTAAGTTCTATGAACACCAAATGCTTCTATGCTACAACTGTATTGCAGCCTTCTTTTTTAAATCCTCTTCATCAATCAAATCTAAATCTCTCAAAACTTCTTTCGAATTGATGTTAATAAATGTACTCATCTTTATAATCTCCCCATTGACATCAATATATAGTAACTCTCCCTCATACATCCATATCATAGGATATTTTTCATGTGCTCATCTCCACCATTGATATCAATGAAAAAAGCATCATTATGTCAATTCTTCTATATAATATCTTCAGTTCAAGTGTCCAAAAACATTGGAAAAATACTAGCTACCAAGAGTCCCAAATGACTCAACTCAAACATAGATACTCGCCCATAGAGGAAGCATCAACATCAAGTCTAGATAAGGAATAATGCTCTATTATTATTGAACTGATGTAATCTCTACATCATCTACTCAAAAGTAGGAAGGGGCTTACCCCAACCACACCTCTCAAATACTCAAATGTATCACTTGACAATGGCTTTGTAAATATATCTTCTATCTACTCATTTGTATTGATATGATCTAGTCTAATTTCATTCTCTACAACTTTCTCTCTCATAAAATGATACATTATAGATATATGCTTTATTTTCAAATGTAACACATAATTTTTGGACATACTCACTATACTTCTGTTATCACAATGAATGATAATAGGCTTTGTAAACTCAATTACAATGTCCTTTAACATTTGCTTCATCCAAATTATATGATTATAACTGTTTGCTACTACAACATACTCTACCTCTATAGTAGTTTGTGAAATGCAGTCATATTTCTTACTTAGCCAAGAAACCAATCTTCCTCCAAGAAAAAATATTTCACCACTAGTACTCTTTCTCTTATCCACATTGCCTACCCAATCTACATCAGTATATGAACATAATGTAAAATCTTCTAATATATCATACCATATCTCAAAATCAAGTGTTCCCTTCAAATATCTAGAAATCATGTTTAGTGTTGCATAACGTGTTCCTTTAGGATCTGCTTGAAAATTTGCAAGAATGCCAATTGCATTAGCTATATCCAGTCTTGTTTGTGTAAAATATTGCAATCCTCCAATGATTGATTTGTACTTTTTTTCTCAATAGTAGGTGTCTCATCTTTTCTAGATAACTTGTGATCAGTTACCATAGGTGTTTCAATAGGTGTACAACTTTTCAAACCAAATCTCTTAAGAAATCGTTCAGATACTTAGTCTGTAATAGAAAAATACCATCATTCTTATGCATAATCTACAAACCCAAGAAATGTTGACAATTGGCTAATGAAGATATGTAATTATTGTCATTTATGGCAACACATGATGTACATGCTTATAGGAAACCTCAAAAATAAAGATACTTAGCTTTTGGTACTCAAAAAATTGTCTAAGTATGAATTTGGTATAAAACAATGTATTGTTTTATATGTAACTTGTTGTTGATGTCATATTATGACTAGAAAAGTTAGATAGAGATAGTATACAAGTTGATGATGATGTGTATAACCTCAAAAGTCAGTAAGGATTTTATAGAAAAGAGATATTTGTGCTTCACCAGTGAAACATGACAATAGAATTAAAGGAAAGGAATTATTTTGTTTACAAAATTACTTGTCAAATTAGGGCCAACATCCTAGATGTTTACTCTAAGTTGGAAAATTATATTATGGTATTAGCTGACCTAGTAGAAATTTGTGAAAAGGCATGGTATTTATGCAAAGGACATCTTGTGAATTAAATGTGTGAAGTGATGTGTAAGTTGTGCAAGAATTATGATATGCAAACTTGCTATGAAAGTGATATATGTGAAGTTTTGTAAAGACATCTTGTGATCTGAGATTGAGCTAAAGATTAGAGATTAGACAAGAAAGAAGTTATAGAGTCTATATTCTAGAAGTCTGATTACTTGTTTGGGCAATGAGCTCTTCTTGTAGTTGGCAATGCATGCTTGGGTAGTGGGCTCATCTTACATCTACTGTACTACAACTCCTAACAGGGTTGGAATCTCCTAATAGGGATTCAATGTCTTTTAACAGGGACTCTCTATACTAAATTTGCTCATTGACTCCTAACAAGGTACATCCTTTAACAAGGAACTTATATATTAGTATTTTATCTTTTGGGTATCATCCCCATAGGAGTTTTTCCTTGGCCATGGTTTCCCTAGTTAAAAAAATGGTGTTATGAGTTATCTTTGTACATGGTTACTATTATCATTTAGCATTACTTTATTACTTTTTTATGCATGGTTCAAAGTAATTAATAATATCTAGTTGGTTACTAAACTTTGTAGATTACTGATTCACCCCCCCTCTCAGTAATTCCTATTTCTAGCAATTGGTATCAGAGCACAGTTACTCAGAAGAGGCTTAACAACTTGATTAAGATCCCTATGTATATGGAATAGTTGATGAAGAACCTCAAAGAGGCACTTCAAAAAATTAATCTCATTACTGATGAAAGAGATAAGCTAAAGATTAGATATGAAGACTCCAAAGTATACATTGGACAATTGAATGAAAAGATTGAACATCTCAAATCCAAGCCCGAATCTACTAAATTTGAAAGTAGTCTAGATAATTATTCAAAGTTGAAGATGAATTACAAGATTTTGAAGCATGAATTAAAGATTATGAATTTGAAGTTGACTTTGAGGAGTGATCCTAGCAAAAGTTGAATATGATTTGAAGACTGAGAATATAGATATTAGAGAAAATCTAGCAAAGAAGACATCTGAGTTTGAAACATTGAAAGAAGATCATGAATAAATTTAGAAGTACAATACTATTGTGAAAGTTGAATTAACTCAGTGCAAGCAACAACATGAGAAGCATTATTCTAGTAGAGAAAATCTTGATGATTCAATGCCAATATAGAGACCTACTTATGATAATACTGGTCTTGTTTATCTATTTAACATGTCTGCAAAGAAACTTGAGATTAGATTAGATCCAAAAGAAAAAGATAAGTTTGTTGATAAGATTGAATCTAGTCAATCTTCTGATAAATCTAAAGAAGTTGGACAAGACAAGGAAGTTGAAATCATGGATGAACCAAAGCAAGTGAAATCTCCTAAGGAAACTAGGTATGGATTTAGAGGTAAGTGTTTTTCATGTAATGAAATAGGTCATATGAAAAGAGATTGTAAAAATAAGTCATTTAAAAATGTTAAGGACTTTTATTGTCTTGTCATGGTATGGGTCATAAAGCAATTGATTGTAGGAAACCCAAATATGATAATGATAGAAGGAATAGTAGAATGTCTAGAAATACTAGCCATATAGATAGAAGAAGATCCAATGAAAGGACGTCGAGAGAAGGGAGACCTTATGAAGAAAGAGGACAAATCATGTGTTAGAAATGTAACAACTTTGAATGCATAGCTTAGAATTGTCATGCACTTGATGATAAACAAAATCCTAGAAGTAGAAATCCAATGTGCCAGTTATGAAACAACTTTAGACATACAACAAAGTACTACAAAATGGACAAAAAATTTGGAGATAGAAGGAACAATGGAAGGAACATCAAAAATAGAAGGAATGATGGAAGAAACATCAGAAATGACATAAGGAACAATGAAAGGGACTCCAAAACTAACAAAGACAATGAGGAACAAAGAAATGTAGTTAGTGAGCTTCAAGAAGAACTCAATGAGGCATTTGTAAAAGGATTAGACATCAAAAAAAAATTTAGGAGATGATGAGATAGGAAGATTGAAGTTAGGTATTGAGTTAGATTCAATTAAGTTGAATTAAGCTTGTTCACAACACCAAAATTTGAAACTTCATCTAGAGATCAAACTAGAGGTAGCAAAGTTGGGAAAAGTAGTATTGAGATACATTAGATGGTATCTAAGGTTGCTTGTAGTTTGGAGCTTATCTAAACTAGTTATGAAGCAATTAAGAGTTACTATTATTACAGAGTAAGTCAATTCTATAGCAGAAGATGAAAACTATGTTCTTATTGAAAATTTTGTGGAGTGAAGTTTTATGGAGTATTGTCATGATGGAAGGAAGCTATGGAAAACCTTAAACAACATTTGAAAATTGGATAAAAGATCTTGAGTAGATTTTTGATTTCAAATGTAATTGACAATTTTTTTGCATTTGTAAAGTAATTAATGCAAGTTTGAATTGAAGGAATAAATTGGAGTTTAGAAATGATTACCACTTCATTGTGATTACATAATAAGCATAAAGCACTCAGAAGTGACTTGACAAGATGATTTCGAAGCAAACATTATTTTCAAAAAGAGGTATTTTATGGTTTATTTGTAGAATTTATTTAATAAAAATTTATATTTGATAGAATCATGGATATGTTAGTAGTTCATAATGTTGAGAATGAGGAGAGACTGAAATTGAAGGTTTTTTTTGTGAAACCTATAGAAGGAAACCCTAATTTAGAATTATCCATTACTTTGAACAATCCATTACTCTGAACAATGTAGTATACTTAGAATATAAAGGAAGTTATCTTAACAATAAGTTTGAATCAATTATGAATGAGTATATAAACAAGGATATGGAACTAGTTTTTAAAATGTTACTCTTATCTTATATTATGTTTCTTCATGATAAATTTTTCCTAACATTCTGTGATGGAGTGAACTTGAATCATGAATTGATTTTGTTTTTGATTAGGGAAAAAAAATTTAACAAGGCCTTGAAACCTATACAATATAAAGTTCAAACAAAAAGAGAATCTTAAAGTAGCTACAGAAACTAAAAGCATACAAATGAAACATCTCCCCACATAAAAGACAAGAACTAGTACAAAGCCAAGGAGAGAAGACAAAAAACTAGACTAGCCAAGAAAAGCCAAAGCATTTAGGAGATCTCTCTTAGCATTTCTGCTACATTGATTTTGAGCTCTAACAGTCTACCTACCACCTCCTTTATGTTTGAGTGCTCCTGGTCAAGATTGAGGGTATCCTTCTTCCTCATGTTGGATATTATGCACTTCCTTGAGTTGTCATTAGGTATCTTTTCCTTGGGACTATGGGGGGTTAAGTCCTCTTCCTTGTTGGTTCTTTGCTCTATTTTGTTGATGAGAATCTTGATATTCTAATTGGCTTCTTTTAGAGTATTGTAGCTTTTTCTACAATAATCCACATAGAGCTCTCCATTGTTTGAATCCTGTTCTTAACCTCCTCCACTCTATCATCCTTTCTCTTTTCTTCCTCTGATATACTACTTTTCAGGTTGTAGTTCTCCCTTTTGAGGTTGCATACCCTATAATTGAGGTCTTAGATTTCATGGAAAATCCATTTGTTAGTGCGAAAACTTTCAACAATGTTGTTCTTAGCATTGTTGATGACGTCCATATCTGAGTGCTCCTTTGTTGTATCATTGAAAATGACTAGGACTGGGTCAATTAATTCTTCCATTTATATTTTATCTTCATCATCCTCTTTGACCAGTGTTCTTATTAATTCTCTATTAATCACTATCTTAGTAGAGGATGTGTCAAAGTTTTGCCACACCATATTTCTATCCCTGCCTATGATCAAGCATCTGTATCGGCTGGTTCTAAATTCCTCAAAGCCCTGGTCATGTTCATCCATCTCACCTTGATTGAGATCACCTTCTACCCCTTCCACCTCAATCTCCTATTTCTCCTTCTTGGTCTCATGATGTTTCTTATGACTTGATTTATTTATGGTTCAAAGATTCAACATTTGTGAACTTAAGAGTCACCCACCTATAGAGATGTGGAAGTTAGAAGATGCGCAATCTTTTCAAAAATAATAAAAAGACATGTAATTAATACTAATTGGTGAAGGTGGAAACAATATAAAAGTCTAGTATGTACGGAAGTGAACACTCATTAATGAAACAAGGATCCTGACATATCGATATTTCTCCCAATCATTTAGTGTGCATGTCCTCTAGGTATGCATTACCATAAAATCCCTCTTTTCTAGTAAAAGCCAAAATTTGTTGAACTAGCAAATCTAGTGTGTCTACTTGGAATTATAGGTGAATAGAAAATTTTGTCTACATCAAGAATTCATAGTGAGTCTATCTTTTCCACCTACATTTTCTGCTTTGTTTCTTTTTGTAATTTTCAAAGTGTTGTCTAGTTTCCTTTTGTATCTTGCCTATTATTGTGGATGTGAACCTATATCTTCATAGCCACTCATGCCCCAAATTTCCCAACAAGAAGAAGATACCCCTTTGATGAGCTTTTTACTAGAGTTAAAAGATACAACCTAGGTGGACAAGGAAATTGAGAAGGCAGTAAGTAGGTTCAAGAATACATTCCTGGAATATATGGCCTAATGTGTGTCTAAAAGTGGTCTTATCCAAGTTGTTGGCTTCCCATAAACTATACCCTTCCTTGAACTAGCATTAGAATGTAGAGCCAAATATGATGTAGTAGAGAGATGTATGTGGAATTTTAATAGTGAAGTTCTAGTATATGTAAACCATGGCGCCATCATGGGAGCCTAAATAATTCCATCCAAAGAGGTATACCAAGATTATAATTTTATCATGTTGTAACTCCAAGGAATATAAAAGTTTTATTGCTAAAAATTGGTTGTTGAAACCTGAGAAAGGTGGCTTTCACCTACCGAGGCCCCTTACCAAAGAACACATGATACCAGAGATTAGGGGTGTGATCATTCTTCTGAACTGGGTGAAGAGAAATCTACATGCCTTCATGTGAAAAAATTGGATGTATTTCCTGATCTAAGATATGCTTGAAAAAGACAAATATATTGACTAGGCTAAAATCATCACAAACAAGTTGCACGAAGAACTTTCTCAGGTCTCTAAGATTTCAAGGTTCTATATGTCATCTTATCTTTTCTATGTTTTAGCTTTTTGCATACAATGAGAAGGTTTGATTTATGAAAAATAGGTTGATAATATGGTCATTTATGATTTCTATCCCCTATTGTACAAAATGAGAAATTTTGAGGTTTTTCGTAGGGTTCAAGATACTTTCCTAGGAGGATTGGTGTTTGAATTACAAGGCAAAGAAAATAAATGATTCTCTAAAGAGGCCATGCTATTGATTACAATATATGGTAGCTATTTTATATAGTTTTGCAAATTTACTTATCTAGGAATTGGAGATTTTCAAGGGACACCTTTGAATTTACCTAGATATTGTTTGGATAGATACTCTTTCATTGAAGTATGCTACCAAGTTGCTAAGGTTGATAACAATTACAAGTCTGGAAAGGGTTTAGGGTATTTCTTTTGCTATTGAACTAGGATATTACCATTGCAAAAGTATCCAAGATGTAGTTTTCCTCAAAGAAAAACTAAAAACCATGAATTTGTAACCATACTCTTCCTGACCTAATTTTGATAGCAAAAAATTTGCTAGTTCTTAATTTAAATTATGGCCTTCAATTTTTCATGAACCCCAATTTGGAGGATTATTGGGTGGACTATGAGGATGATCTAGAAGTAAGGAAGAGATTGTGGTCTTGTTTCATAATAAAGTAGATTTTAGATTTAAAGCTCCCATTGAAAGTCTGAGGAATTAAAGAAGTAGAAAATGTAGAGGTCTTAGACCCTATATTCATAGAACAAGTTGAAATTTTGCCCATGCCCATCCTAGATTAGACTAAGGTAGAAGAGGAAGATCTCCATGATAGAACTATCCTTGTAATTGATGAAACTAAATCTTCGCTTAAGAAAAAAAAGTAGCTAATGTTGAAAGATGCAGAACATCCCCTACATATGGCCTCAGCTAGTTCTAGTTTAGTGATATCACACCCTAATATTGACAAAGTTTGACCCTATCCCCCTGCAGGTGAACATGCTTTGGAATAAGAAGATGAACCCCATACAAAGGAGTTTGTTCAAGTTCAAACATGGGCACTTGGGAGGATCACTCATTCTCAAAATCAAAAAGGGAAAAAGACTAAGGAAGTTGTAGTAATTATAAACAAAGACCCTAGTGAAGGAGGACCAAATATGACATCCATTTTTGAGAGCCTTTTGAAGGTGTTGGATCAAATGGATCAAAATTAAAACTTAGATGATAGAATTAATGCCCCTAATATAGGCACACTTGTTGTTGGGACCCCAATAGCACCTCAAAGCTCTCAAAATCAGGTAATGTTTACACTCTTGATTATTTTCATATTTTGGTCAATAAGAAGAGAATCATAGTGTCAATCACTCTTCTAATGCACAATATGGTGGGAAAATACATTGGTAAAACCCCAAAAGTAAGAAGCCAAAGGTTGAGGCTATCTTAGATGTAGATGATAAAACAAAGAATTGGAT
This sequence comes from Cupressus sempervirens, assembly GCA_028749045.1. Classification (NCBI taxonomy): domain Eukaryota; kingdom Viridiplantae; phylum Streptophyta; class Pinopsida; order Cupressales; family Cupressaceae; genus Cupressus; species Cupressus sempervirens. The sequence goes on along the minus strand of CM053789.1, from coordinate 68,693,991 downwards.
AAAATACATTTACAAACTCACCATTGACATAAGTCAGGAAGAAGTTCAACCATAAGGCTTCATGGTGGAGATAACTGATCTTGGGATAGTGACTAGAGATGTGGACATGAATATTTTCAATGCTAGTAATAAGCAGATTGAGAATAGAATTTGGAAGGATTGGAAAGATAAAAAGGAAATGAAGTATCGCATACAACTAATGAAAAATATATCCACATCCTCCAAATCCCTAATGCATTAGCCATCCCAAGTAGTGCTTCAGTGATAGATGTGACTTTTCCCACCAATCAAAAATTCATCAACCAGGTTAAGAGGTACAAGTAAAATACCGAGGTCTTTAGTGATTGGTTAGATACTTTATTTACCAATGGGATAAGCTACATCATTAAATTCATTGAGATTAAGGCACAAGCAACTAAGATGGTAATAGAGCTTGAATCATAATTGAATGTTTGGGAGAATGAGGAAGTAAAGTGGGATGAAGAAATTACCTAAATCATAGAAGTTCAAACTTATGTTATTGACAAATTCATAGTAGATGTACACAACCATTTTGTATATGTCAATATCATGTTCATTATAAGAGTCAATCTAGAATGGAGGAACATGATCATCAAGAAAGGCCTAGAAGATGTTTCAGAGCTATTAAGAGAGATGAAATGTCTTAAATAGATCTTAGATAATGACATCAAGTGTATTGATGTTAGAATAATGAAAAATGAAGATAATCCTAACAGGGGAACTCAAGAAGTATTGGCAACTTTTCAGGATAGGATTAAGATAATGAAAGAAATCTAGGAGTTAATAGTAAAGGATTTATCCACCATCACCTGTGCAAACTCTATGCTGATTTTATATAGGGATCATTTGGAAGCACGTGAGAAGAACATGGAACATGTCCATAGGATTGAGCACATCTGGAAGCTAATGCTAGAACTGATCAAAGTGCCCCAAGAAACATAGTTAGTTGAATTCATTGTTGTATATCAAAAGTAGAAGGACATCAATGGCAAACTTCCTAGAAGTTAGGAGCACTAGGCCAATCTCATTGTAGAAATTGCGAATTAATTAGATAGGATATAGGGGCTAATTGCCTTGGCATATCTTTTTATTATTGTTAGTTGTAAAAAGGCTTTATTTATGGGAGATAGTTTTAAAAAATGAATCTTGAAAGTCTTGTGTAGCTATATACATTTTTTTTTTTGGAAACTCTGATAGGGTTAGCACTCTAACTACTAATACTTTTATTTTAAGCTATCATATTTTGCATTTGAGATAGATATATGGTTATATGCAATAATATCTGAAATCATGTGGTTTTGATATATGAGTTTTGGCTAGTAAATCGTATGAATTTTCTAAAACATATTCTTTTTTTAGTATGGAAGTAACTATATGAGCAGTCAACTCTTCCTTTGCATTGTGTACTAATCTTGAATCTAGATAAAAGAGTAACCTTAATTCTACTAGAGTTGATTTAAAATTATTTCATGGTAATATTCAGTCATGTGGCTAATAATTATTGTAAAATTTGAGTTACTTTTCAATCTGCACATTCTTTTCATCATTGTGAATGAAATGTTTTGCCTTACACTTTATGGTAAAATGTGATTGTTGCAATAATTCTTTTACAATAAGGTTCATATTGTTATATCTTTTAATTCGTGGAGTTGTACCTATGAATGTAGAGATTTTTTTACTAAAAGAACTCATTTTTTAGTGTTTTTGTTTTTCTCTTAATTTGGGAATAGAGTCAAGAATCAATTATTGTTGTAAAGAGGAAAAAACTATATACTAACATTAAAGATCTTACTTGAATGTATACATTCTTAGGAAGAGATTTCAATAATGATTCTAAGATAAGGATGTTATACATAAATAGATCTCTCTATCTTTCAATACAATCTTTAAGCTTATCTTATCCAATTATGTCTTTCTCATTCTTAGTGATCAACCAATATCCTTGACCCATGCATAGAAAATGTGTCCTCATTTTCTCCTTTCACCTATCATAGTTAAATCCATCAAATTACATAATTTATTTTTTGAAATGATTTTCCATAGATCTCCTTAAGTTGTTAAGCTTTTCCTTCAAGGACCTAATGCTCTAATACCAATTGTTATTAGAAAGTTAATTCCACCAAGATAACTATGAGGGGGGAGGGGGGCTAAATTAGTTATTAGACCAATTTTTTTTTTATCAACCTTACTAATTTTGAAATGTATAATCACCAAATGCAATATGCATAGAAAGATAATCATACACAATAACACAAGATTTGTTAACCAGGGAAACCCTTGATTAGAGGGAAAATCCCAGTGGGGATGGCACCCATGAGATGATGTACTAATGTATAAGTTCCATGTAAGAGGAGGGACCTTGTTAGGAGTAAATGAACTACATTCAGTACATATCAGCCCCTGTTAGAAGAATTTGAATCCTTGTGAGGAGATTCCAACCCTGTTAGGTGTTGTGGAAGGCAAAACGACTCACTGTCCAAATAGCTTCTGGGGCAAGACCACTGAACTCACCATCAAAATAGCCTTAGTATAATTCCTTTTAGAATAATACAAAATAATCAACACTCTCTACCACATCCAAATACCTTCCTCATTCACTATTCCTTAACCACACCAAATGCTTCTTAGATCTCAAACTCAGTTTCGCTGGAACTTATATCCAAGTTCTCCCACTCACATTATTTGTATTCCACTTACAATTCACAAAATCCACACTTACAAAAAAGAAAAACATCTTTCCTTTATACCATGTCCAAATATTAAAAAATAAGTCAACCTTAGCTTTATCAATTATATTTACAATAAAGGACAACATCAAGATAATATATTACATGTTACATTACATCTTTCACAATTACTACATACTATGGGCTTATAATTATTACAACTTTTCCCACATTCACTTATTGTCTTAGTGCACTAATCCATGCCATCACCAAACTATCTTCTTCCTTTGTTTAGTTGCACTTAATAAGATTCTATCTCTATCAGGAGATATAATTCTAACATTACAACTACATTATAGGAACTTTGTCTATATACAATCATCAATAAATCTTGAATAACTATCACTAGTCTTCAAATTTCTACATGCACACTTAGGCTTGTCATTAGGACACTTTATAAAACATGTCCTTGACTTTGCATAGCCTCAACTACAATCCTCAAACTCTTCTACCACATTTTGTGTCTACTACTTTTCCAATATTAATAGAAAAAATACTATGCTGACATTGATGACAAACACAATCATGAATACAACATATAATAGTGTCTTCAATGCTCTAATAATGCTAGGATACTCCTCCATAGGAATATCATTAGCATTCATGCTAATAGGACTAACATGTCTCGTTAGGAAGGAAATTTCCTTTCCCTATATCAAAGAAATCAATAAGTTTTTTTTGACATTCAATTTTGACTACTTGGGATCTAGATCACTTAAGGATTTCACACCTCTCTTCTTTAGAGATCTATGTAGATTGGGTGTAGAGAGGGCTATCTCAGATTTCTCTAGGCCTCTAAGCTTATTTTCTTCATCCAATTGAAGTAAATAATTTCTAAGACCATCCATGGTATAACCTTCCCCCCCAAAGCCAAAACTTGATTGATAAGCATCTTCTTATGATGGTCCATTCCTTCCTTAACAACATCTTCTATAAAGGCATTGATAAAGTCTTCTATAAGCTTTTCATAGAGGGACCCTTTTTAATCACCACTCAATCCACAACTAGAGGCTTTCTTGTCACTAGAGAATGAAGTAACCCCAACCAAAGATGATTCATGGGGGGCCTTTGTTGGTAGATAGATGTGGTCCAACTCCACTAAGGGCTAAAGAGTTAAAATCATACTTTTTAGCATATGATTTATCAACTCAATAGTAGGAACATGAGGATTGAAAGGAGCCTCCTTTGACTCTCATTGCATTGGAATAAAATCACCTCTACTAAAATTCACCTGTCCATAAGGACTCTTGATGTCATCATTGAGAGGGGGACTCCTAGTAATGATTATAGAGCCCCCTACATGTAGATTGAGGGAAATAGACACATTGGTATGACACTACAAGTTTAGTAACAACCTATTTACTATGGTTGGATAATTATAGTTTCCCTATTTATTCCATCTTCATTCTAATGAAGATCAAAGGTCCAAGGAGAGAGAGAAATCATTTCTATAGTTCTAAATTTTTTAGAAAGGTTGATACATACAAAATACTTATAGCCACAATTAGGCAAAAGCCATGACAAACAACCCTTGCAATTACCCAAATCAACTTCTAGGTATAGATAATAAATTGAAATATTAGTAATCACATAAAAGAAATTTAAATTGTTATCCCCAAATTTTAATTCTACTAAGATTTTGACATCAATGGAAGAAAGAAAGTTATCCTTCAAACCCCTAAAGCCTCTCAACACATCACTAATCTATCATAAAAAAATTCCTTGAAGGAGTTCAATCAATAAATTTTAAAATGGAACCAATTTCAAAACTTTAATGTTATTAAATGAATTTGAATTAAAATTGGGTTCCCATTCAATGAATATAACCTATTGTCCTTTCCAAAAAATTAGATGTCCAAATAACATTTCTTTTCTAAATTCTATCAATTTACATTTGAGAAAGAGTGTTGAGATAAAGAGGTGTTGCACACATTGCATAATATTGTTATATTGTATTATTTTATTTTATTATGTAATGTGGCACCTAGATGGATGTGCAACATGTAAAGGTTCCCATGAGATATACTTGATGAGTTGTATTGTAACATTGTGATAATATTTTTATGTAAATATTTAATATTTGGGGAAAAGAATTAAATTTCTAATATTAAATGTGGGGTCAATGGGTTAGGTAGCACATTGTTTATGTAATACCACTTGATGGTTTTGTGGGACTTGCTACTATATAAGTAGCCACAAGGGTAGTTGTTAGGTGAAATGTGAGAAGAAAAATGGAAAAAGGGAAAGAGTCGAGCATGACAAGGCTTGACATGTTAACCAAGGGATCATTTGTGAAGGTTGGAAGCATGGCATGGGATGTGTAGATTCATGCTTATTCACATAGATTGCTCAGTTGTGGCTATGTCATTGAAGGCTTCCATGGTTATATTGCAATGATATTTTTTTGCTAAATAATACATGGTGATGAATGCTTTTGGAGGCTGGGTTTTTTTCCCTCAATGAGAGTTTCCCAAGGTATATCTTGTGTCACAATTTTTGTGGGCATGTTGTCTATTCTCTTGCATATGGATTTTAATTGTATATTTATTCTAGATCTATTATTGAATATGTGGAAACAATTATATTATTTCTTGCAAGTTTCCTTACAAGTGGTATCAGAGCTATGGTTTTATTGTTGTAACCTTAGATTGAATCCATGGGAATGCATCAGAGTATAAAAGAAAAGGGCAAGATATATGAGTTATTTATTACAGATCTGAGGGTTTTTGTATTTTCTATTATGATGGGATGTTGGTAGATTTTTGGGCATGTGAAATTGTTGGTCAAAAGGATTTTTTAGATGTTTCATTTAAATGAGGGTTTTAGGGGGAGCTTGCAAAAATGACCTCCTAGGCAAAAAAAACCTCACCATTGGATCTGGGTTGATGTTTCCATAAATTTTGATATCTAATATGCCCTAGTTTGGCCATGTTCAAAGGAAATGGAATATTTTTTTAGTTTCAGCCTATAATGGCCATCAAATTTAATCCCATCAAATTTTTCATCACAAAAAAAATTAAAATTGTAGCGAAATGATAAAAAGACTGTCTAGTTAAATGGCCATAACTTTCTCTTAGGATATCATATTTTAGATTTCTTATAGGTGTTGGAAAGCTAATTTAGAGTACTATAACATGATGTAGGTTTGGTTCTATTATTTTGACATTTTGTTAGATTTTAGGAGCCTAAAAGCTAGATTTTTTTTTATTTTGAGCATAGATTAGGGCATAACTTTGGCATACAGAGTCAGATTTTGGACTTTGAGTAGTGAACAAAAAGCTCTTGGAGAACTCTACACATTGATTAAGATTTTTTGTAAATTTGGCATGATTGATTTGGTGATATATTAATTTGAACAATTTATGGTATATATTGACTATGGTAACATTGTGAGTTTATGACATTGTATATTTTGGAGATTTAAGATTTGATGTCATTGTATACTCAATTCATATTTCAAATTGGTCTTATGATGATATGATTATTAGTATTTAGTCATATATGATGATTTGTTGGGTCTACAAGTTGTGCAATGTTGTAAGCAGTCTATACTTACAAGTTGCATTTGTAGCTTAGTTATGGGTTGTCTTTGCCCATTGATCTTTTATTATTGATACATATTCATATTGGTGGCTTGGATTTGGGTTGTCTATTCCATAAATCACTTGATTTTCTAATTTTTCTTCATGTAGAAGTGATAAGATGTTGTTACCAGGTAAAGTCATGGTGGAGGATTGTGGTTGACTATTTTATGCTGATAGGTTGGACACTTTAAAAGTCAGATGTTTGGTTCATGGATGTGATCATAGTGCCATGGATTTTGGCATGAGATGATTTGATATATAGGTACATCCTTGATATTCATTGGCATGGATTCCTAATTTGGTTACGGTGGTATATCTTCTTGGTTGAGGATCATGGTTTTTTAGTTTCTTTTGAGGAGCTCATGATGTGCATTTTGAGTTCTTTGATGGTTTGATGCCTTGGTTGATTCTCATGGTTAGAGGATGGTATTTTTTCATCATGATGTCATGGATAGCTTGGATACATGTTTTAGTGAGAGATTGTGACAGTGATGGGGTGGCAGTGCATGCTTAGTTCCTAGTTTGGCTTGTATCTTCTTGGGTTTGGAGATCTTGGTTTCACTTGGTATGGACACTTTGGTTGAGTGAATGCAAACCTAGAGGATCTTCATGTAGGAGATGAATTTTATGATGCCATGGGTGACTTGGTACCATGGTTGAGTAGGAGTTGTTGTCATTGATATATTTATTGAGTGTTTGCAGATGTTGGAGGTTTGTCTTAGATCCTGTTGTTGCAGAAACATCTATGACATTTGCATGTTACACTTGGTTATCTTCATGGTGTGTAAAGATGGTTGGATATTGAGGACTCATGGAGTTCTTGGTTATCTTCATGGTATGTGAGATGGTTTTTCTTCATGGTGTGCAGAGATGGTTGCATCTTTAAGACTAATGGGGTTCTTGGTAAAGGTGTGGTTATTGCTTTCATTTAACATGTTATCCTTGGTTTGAGGATGGTTTTATTTTTATTTCATGGTATACTCTTAATACACGTTTAGAGTTTTGGGATGCTATAGTACGTTCATATGGAGCATGTTATCTCTTTGGTTGAGATGGTTTAGATAATGTTGTCATATTTATGTTCCAGAGGCCATGGTTTGAACTTTGACATTGATCTTGGTTTAGTTTCTTGGTATTGAGTACATTGATCATAAGTCGGATTATTCATGATATTGTTATTTTATTTGGAGTTCGCATGGATTGATTGGTTATAGTGCTCATGGATACTTAGAGATGGTGGTGATGTTGATTTCTCTTGGATTAGAGAAGTATTTGTTGGGACAGTTGATGGTTTTAGTAGGAAGTCTAAGGGGCAGTCACCTGATATGGAATTGAGAGGAGATTGTTCTTACATAAGTCTTGGTTGGATATCTTGATGAGTATTCTCATTCTCCACTCTTGGTCTACTCGATATTTTGCTACTTGAGAGGTATAGCCCATCGTTTTTCTTAGGTGCATTATATTTATGCCTATCTTTCATGGATATGGATCTTGAGGTACGGTACATGAGTAGTTTTGGAGGGTTTATTTGAGAGATGGTTTAGCATTGGTTATCTCCATTTACATATGTTGTTATATTGGTTGAGTTTGGGAGATGGCTTTTTCTATTGGGCATACTCCTTGGGTTAGGAATGGTTTATGAGTTTGATCTTCCTATGAGAGGCTTACATCCATGATTAGTTATATAGTATGGTTTGGGTGTTGTGGAGGCTTCTTGTTGGGGTTTTATGGAGGAGATCATACTTGCACAGTTTACATCTAGAGTTGTGTGTAGATGGACATGATACAGGTTATGATTTGCATGGGTTCTCTTTGATCTTGGTTATCTTCTTGGATGTTTGGTTTTAATTACATTGGATTTGAGATTGGTTAGAGATTATGATCACTAATTTGTGATCATGTATATCATGTGAGAGATGACATGGTTATTTCTTTATCTCTTTCCTATGTTGGTCGTGGAAAACTTGGAAGAATGTTGGAGACTTCTTATGAGAGTTGTTCTTGCCATTTATTGGTATATGTGTTTTGGATATCCTTGATAGTACATGGATTCACTTCTTTGAGATGTTGTGAGTGGATTGGTTATAGATTTGACATTATCTTTTGCAGTGGGAGCTTCTTGGTATCTATGTGGCAGGTATTGCTCTTGAGGCTTATGATTGCAAGTTACAGATTAGATATCTTGATGATGTGAGATTCACTTGGTATACATTTGGAGGTATGGATAGTTGGATGGGTTTGACACTTTCTATGGGTGCTATTTCAACTATGGATTTTTTGACAACTACGAATACATGTGATTACCTTTGGATCAAGTTTTTATGGTGCTTGGTATTTCAGTTAGTACAAGATTTTATGATCTTCTAATTGACAAATTGGGTTGATTTCTCTTTGGATGGATTCTATGTATGTTAAATGACAATGGAATAATAGGAGTTGAGATCATTCATGTTGGAGATGCTAGATAGTTTGATTTTGTTGTGAGTACCAGGATGGAGCACTTTGTGTACTTTGATCCATGATGGTGGATATGCTTGGAGGGATTGTTCCCTTGTTCATTTATGTGGCTATGGATTGACCCTATGTAATGTATACAACAAGAGGGAGATTTTTGAGATAATGGGTATTACACACATTGCATAATATTGTTATATTGTATTATTTTATTTTATTATGTAATGTGGCACCTAGATGGATGTACAAAATGTAAAGATTTCCATGGAATATACTTGATGAGTTGTATTCTAATATTGTGATAATATTTCATGTAATTATTTAATATTGGAGAAAAGAATTAAATTTCCAATATTAAATCTGGGGTCAATGGGTTAGGTAGCACATGGTTTATGTAATAGGTCACTTGGTGGTTTTGTGGGACTTGCTACTATAAAAGTAGTGATAAGAGTAGTTTTTGGGTGAGATGTGACAAAACAAAAGGAAAAAAGAGAAATAGTTGAGTGGGACAAGGCTTGAAAGGTTAGCCAAGGGAGCATTTGTGAAGGTTAGAAGCATGGCACGAGATGTGTGGATTCATGCTTATTCACATAGATTGCTCGATTGTGGCTATGGCATTGAAGGCTTCCATGGTTGTATTGCAATGGTATATTTTTGCTAAATAATACATGGTGATGAATGCTTTTGGAGGCTAAGCTTTTTTTTTGTGTGGGTATGTTGTCTATTCTCTTGCATGTGGATTTTAATTGCATATTTATTTCAGATCTATTATGGGTTATGTGGAAATGGTTATATTATTTCTTGCAAGTTTCCTTACAAAGAGTAAATTATTATTAAGGTTTAAAATACTTACCGAATTATTATAAGTAGCCCTCATCCAATCCACAAATTTTGCATTTACTAGGTTCTCTCCACACTATTTGGTAAAGAGGCCATGAGATTTATAGTAGTCCCACCTTCCATTAATGTCTTTATTACATAAAATTAGGGTTTGAGGAATTGAAGGAGGATCTTCTCTTTAAAAATTGGTATTCCCTTTATTATTCCCCCCTATAGAATGGTTTCACTAGTCTAGGAGTTGCACGGGAAAATCTTGAAGAAGGAGCTATAGGTTGTGGAGTATCCTGCTTATTCTCCCCAAATCCTAGGAGGATAACATTAGCTCCTAATGCCAAAGGGAAATTTTTTGTTGGAAATACCATACATTCTTATTTTGAGCGATATTCAGCTTAGGATTATCCTTTACAAAGGGATTCTCCATTTAACCTGAAAACTTCCTTCCCCATGTTTTCTTCACTTAGGGTAAGAATGAGACTCCATAACTTCATGGTGATCATTTTCCATTATGGTCACAAAATCATTGAGAGCCTTTGTTTAATCCAAATGATCCTTTACTAGAGAAGAAAAATAATTTTGGGTAAGGACATCCCCAAAGGGAAAACCAAATTTAACCCCTGAAATCCTGAGTGGAACTGAATTACCCTAAGGACCCAAATAAAGCCAAGGATGGGATACAATAATGACCCTTTATGGCCTGTTGAGTGTGGGTAGGCCAAAATTGCTTCTTTCTACCCATTTCCCCTAATTGTATCTCTAATTGTATCTCAAGCTCTGATCATTATTAGATCACACATTTTTCAATAATTAAAAAACTTAAAGAAATCTATCTATTAGATATTATGTTCCATGCTTTATCCTTCCTAGTCAAGTTTACCATTTATATGAGACATTAGAAAGTTGTCCTTCTATTAAAATTAATAATGTTAGGCTATACAATTTTGAGAACATGGATCAAACTCTTAGAAAGCTTAGGCTTATATTCACACATTTATTTTTTGAATGCATCTAAAATTCATAAGCCAAGCAAGATGCATATATTCATGATAGAGAAAATATGATGGATATATAGAGAACCAAGAAGAAAGGCTAACCAAGAGTAGATAATCATACATCATAGAAGGGAACAGATCCCAAAACCACATGTATGACTACCCAAAAATGCTAAAGAGAGTAAATTTTTAGAGATAGCTACTTACCAATGACATTGGTAGAGTTAGAACAAAAATTCTTCAATTGGATTACAGAGTGAGGGACATAAATATATTTATATATTCATTCACACATCAAAGAAAAAAATAGAGATATTTGTGTATAGTTCCCACCGTTGGGACCAAAAAAGCGTTGAGATTATAATAACTTTTTACCTTAATACATCATAATAGTTAAAGTGTCCATTATATGTAAAAGAAAAAAGACACTTGACCTTATACTACAAGGCCTCCTAAAAGAGAACAAAATTAACATTAGTACATATTGATGAGCTTTAAAAATATATGTCATTTTTTATTAGTAATCATCCTTAATATGTGGTGCTTAACAATTATGCTACAATATCTTTTGTTGAATAGAATATATTTTCCCTTTATTAATAACACATTTATTCAAAGATATAATAATAGGTTCATATCCAGTTTTGTAAAATTAAATTGGGAGATGAACATGAAGAAAATTGTGAGCACCATTAGTGGACGTAGAAATTTTGGGCAACCACATGAAAGCAATAGAAGACTTTAGGTCAATCATTAATAAAAACCATGTCCTCTGAAAATGGGTTTTCAAAGAACCAATTATGAAATAAAGAATTAATCTTTAATATAAATAGCATTGTCATTACATTTGAATTGATGCCCCTCTATTTCTATTTTGTATTAGGAATATTTTCAACTTCCTTGGATGTGTTTTTATTAAATATATAGATTTGTTTTATTTTTATTTTCTTATTTTTTGTATCATATAAATATTCAATTCCTCTTTTCACAATCATTAACCAAATTAATTGATTTTTTCTAATATATTAATAATTTAAATAGTTAATTTTCATATTTAACAATTAAAATAATAATAATTTTAATCATTAATATACAAAAGTTACAAATGCAATCTTCTCCATTAAAGATTTGTTTGGTAATTTGATGGTGCAGGGGCACCTAGGTAGGTTTATGGAAGACATAGGGCTCCTAGCATATTTTGGCTTGTATTGGTTCTAGTCACACCACTAGATTAATAATAGGGCCAATCTAGTCCTAAGTTGAGGCATGTTAAGTTTAGGAAGTCTTATGAGGCCTTTGTTGCTCATAGTTGCACGATTAGGTCAAATAAGGCATTTTTGTGTTTTGGAGGGTAGAATGGCCAAATAAGTTCTATTAAGTCTTTTTTACATGTATTAAGGAAATTTAAGTCTTTTGGTGAAGTTTGGTAACCTTTGGAGAAAATTTGAGGGCCAAACTCTAAAAGATGCAAAAGTTGCTAAAAAATTGTCAATGTTGTCATTGACAACGTTTTGTTGCATTTGAGAAAATTTTTACTTGGGGGTTGGTAAATATCTGAAATAGTTAGGATGGGACTTAGAATGTGTATTTAAGGCCACCTTTGACCTTTTGAAAGGGTTGGAATTTTTAACAAATTGGTGTGTACAGACTGAACAACAAGTTTATATTTATAGTTCTTGTTTTCTAACTATTTTGGCAATGTTATGGATTGAAGTGTTGGAAATATAAGAGGAGTAACTAAGAGGGGACGGGTGAATTAGTTACTAAAAAACCAAATCCTAGACGCCTTTTGATGTTAGTACAAAATGCAAACAAATAACTGAATACCGCTAAAGCTTGGTAAACACACATAATGCTATAACTTAGTAGTAACTAGATTAGCTTGGTAAAAGATTAAGAATCATTAGATGTTATCTAATATTACCATTAATTTAACTTAGTTTCAAACACATAAATAAAATAACATGAACACATTTGACACCAAGATTTAATGTGGAAACCCAATTTGGGTAAAACCACCAATAGCAACTAGTTACTAATTTTCACTCTTCTGAAGTGAGCCCTGTTAGGAGCCAACCTTGTTAAAGGTTACAAAACACACTGTTAGGTGTGACCCTATTAAAAAATATAATCACCTTATTAGGAGTGTCCTGGTTAGAGGTCTTGAGAACAATTCAATGGAATTTCCACCTTGTTAGAGGATTTGCAAATAGTTGTTAAGCCAACTTTGTTAAGAGATTTAGATCACTACTACAATGGTTAGAGAGTAACAATGAGTTGACTTGATTTGAATGCAACTTGATTGCTGATTTCAAATCTCTATTATGGCTTGTACTTGATCCTTCCTAATTGAATATGAATTTGTTGCACCATAAGGATATTCTACTTATCCTTCAAATTTTCTTCTTCTACTTACCAATAGATCTTCAATCACATCACCATAATTCACACATTCTCTTGTACTCACTTGCACACTTTCTTCCACACTTTGAAATCACAACTTGACTTTATACTTATACCTTTTACTTTGTCAAGTTAGGTCAAATACAACTTAAAATAATCAATATTCATCACCTCAAATGACTGGAATCAATAGATAACAAAATGGGAAAATCCTTTGCTAGCCGACCTTGCTCAGTAGAAACTAACTCTAAATAAATTTCCTTAATTAACAAATAGAAGCTTAGTTAACACTACAATCCTATGAAAATCCTTTGGTAACTGAGTGAGCTTGATTAGCACTAGTTCCATCCAACTTTCCTTTGTTACTCGAGTGATCTCAGTTAACACTCTCTTTCTACAACATTTCCTTCAATGCTTGAGTGAACTCAGTAGACACTGAGATCTATCTTTACTGCCCAAGTGAGCTCAACATATACTGACTAATAATGATTATGACATTTGTGTAACATCAAAGACAACACACAATTAATCAATTGTATACAACAATCTCCCTCTTTCATTGATGGCAACACAACATGCCATAGCACAATGAAATTTTGAATTAGAGAGCTCCCTCTATCAGTATGATCCCTTCTTTTTTACTAATTTCTATTTGCAATAGCTATTACCAAGTTCATTCAAAACATTCTTCCTCTTTCAACAAACTTCCTCTTTTAGAGAACTTCTCCTTCTCTGGTTTCTAACTTTATTCTGGTTCCAAAGATTTCTCAGAGATATGATAATAAATTTCTCCCTCTTTGACAACACATGCCAAAGGCAATAACTTTTTAAATTTCAATAGGTCCACATAAGTCTGTATGAACAATTTTCAAGATTTCTTCTACTTGACAGTCTTTGCTTTTGAAGCTTGTCTTTCCCATTTTACCAATTTGGCAATTCTTGCATAGACCCATGTTAGGCTTCCTCAAACTAGGAATACCTATTACTCTTTTATGTTTTCTTATTTTAACCAAATTATCAAAGTTCAGATGACAAAGTCTTTTGTTCCATAACCAACTTTCTTCTACTTGAGCAATAAAACATGAACAATCATTGAAATCAAGATAAAATAGGCTACCTTTTGTTTGCTTGCTAGAACCAACTAAATTTCATTTCCCATCTAGCAGTTTGGCCTATCCATTCATAAATTCTACCTTGAATCCAATTTTTTTTAGCTGTGCCACACTTAGTAGATTATTCTTCAATCCTTCAACCCAATAAGCATTATCACACACAAGTTCTTTAGTTAACAAGATACATCCTTTTCCTTTTATATTACAATGTTCATTATTTCCAAATCTTACACTACCTCCATCATAATATTTCATATGCTAAAATTTTGTTTTGTCACTAGTCATATGATGTGAGCAGCCACTATCAATAATCCATTTATCATTTTTGCTAACATTAGAGATAAGTTCCATCCTATCTCCTTCATCAGTAGATTCATCTTTCACAACAATATAAATCATTTTATCTTCATTGTTATCTGAATCTTTAGGTATGAAGCGAGATTTCTTACCTTTATCCTTGAAGTTCTTGTAGTCCTTTTCTTTGTGTTTGTTGCTTTTCTTTTCATCCTTCATTTCCTTGTTTGGATACCTAGTTGCAATGTGAACAATTTCTTCACAAGAAAAGTAGATCAGAGGAACTTTACCTTTGTACTTTCCTCTTCCTTTTTTCTTGCAAGCAAAGCTTCAACAACTTCAAGATCATTGTTTGAACTTTATTTTGAAGATGCATCTTCTTCACTTCCTGATTGATTGGATTTTGACTTTTTACCCTTTTATTTGAGTGAGAGTTTAGCTTTAAATGTAAATTCAATATTCTTTGAAGTAGGAACATAATTATCATAATTGTCTAACTCAAAGCTTTTAATCTTCCAACTAGAGCATCCAATCCTATCTTATTAGTTGGATCGCATCTTATTTCTTGAATAGTAGATACTCTAATTACATAAATAGGAATAAGAATTCTAAGAACTTTACTTACAATTGTTTCCTCCTTGATATCTCCTCCAGATGCTTTGATTGCACTTACACTGGGCTTGATTCTTTCCACTTTTTTTTCAATGTTTTCATCTTCTCTCATTCTCATTTGATCAAATTGTTCGCTAAGGCTTTTTGCTTTGGCTCTTCTCACATTGTCATCTCCTCCATAGACATCTTTTAGTTTTTTCCACATTGCAAAAGAAGTTTTGTAATCGTTTACCTCATCAAATTCAACATGACTATGAGAAAATGCAATATCAATCATCATGATATTATGATTCTTCTTTTCAGCAATATCTTCAATTGATAATATTCCAGTGGGAGTCTTATATTTAGAATCAAGATACTTGCAACCTGAATCACTGATGGTAGCTGTAGACACCTAAAAACCTTTAGAAAATAAAGTATTTTTTTTTTCTAAAAAATTTCTAATGACATCATCATTTATTAATTAATTAATTAATTTATTTTTATGCCATTAAATCTCTTTATCTTAATTAAAAATATTTAATTAAGGAATCCCTCCCAAAAATGTTTAAATCTTATTTAAACATTATTTCCTTATTTATTAATTATTTAATTAATAAATTGACCAATAAACCAAAAATAAATAAAAAATTTATTTTTTGCCCAAATCTTGGCCAATTTCCTTAAGACCATTAACCTCTTCCAAAATCTTCTAATCCTTCTTTAATTTTGATTAAAGGCTAATCCCATCATTTCCTACCCCTAATCCCAACTCAAAATATTTAATTAAGGTTAAATATTAATCCTCATGTTTATTAAAAAAAAAAGTTTTAATAAATATCTCCTCAACCCAAACCCTTGAAATAAATAAAACTTTATTTATTTTCTAAAAATCTAATTTATCCTCATCCTAAGAAGTTCTAGACTCTTCTAGAAAGTCTTCATCCTCATCCTAGGAAGTTCTAGACTATTCTAGAAAGTCTTTATCCTCATCCAAAGTCTAGACTCTTCTAGAAGATGTCTTTAAACCTAATCCTAATCCGCTCCTAACCTTGTCACATTCCCTAAACATGGGTTAAAACTTACTAACCCAAGCCAAAGTTAACAAATATCTCCTCCTTCACCCACCCTCATTAAATGCCATCCACTTGCCTATCCCTAAGCTAATCCTAAACCATCCTAATCCATCCTCTAATCATTTGCACAAGCCTAAGCAAGCTTAAAACCTTCCTAATCAAGTCCAAGTCAAAATTGCTCTCATCTCCCTCAAAATATCTCAACCATAAAACTTTATGAAGCCCACTAGGCCATAAATGACTCTTCCAAGCCCTTTTATTGCTCTTACAAGCCATTATGAGGGTCTTTATGAAGATTTTATCCCTTGAGCCTCCTTTTTTGACTCATCCTTCCCCTTTCCTCCATCCTCTCACCCTATGACATGTGTCACTCCCTGATTGGTTGTAAGGAAGCACAATCCATGTGCTCTCCTCTCATGCAATCTGAGCCCTCCATGAGCTTTTTCCCATCCTTGCATCTTAGCCCTCAATCCCTCAAGCCTCTTGCCTATAAATTGGATCCTTCCCCTTTGCAAAACAACACAATCCATGAAGTAAAGTCATAATGCCATTTTAAGAAGCCATTTTACATCAAAACCATACACACACACCCAAATTCCAACTCCATTTGAAGCCCTTTTTGAAGCATAAACTTGAGCATACATCCTATCTATTTAGACAAAGCCACTCAACAAGAGAGCTTCTTATTGAGAGATTCCATTAATGGCTCATATTCTCAATTGAGAGCTCATCTTAGTCTATCTTGAAGTTTATGAATTTTGTTTAGTTTGTAGAAGCTTTATTTAAATTTGGTTTCTATTAGCATACTAACATTGCTCATATACAGTAGCTAGATGCAATCTCATCAGTCCTTGCCATGCTACAAAGTTGTCTTTTTTAAGCTTGGGAATCTCTCTTTGTAAGACGTCCTGATCTTTAGCTTAGGTCCTTGAAACCTTCTTTGCAAGAACCAAAGCTCTAATACCAATTGTTGGAAATATAAGAGGAGTAACTAAGAGGGAAAGGGTGAATCAGTTACTAAAAATAATAATTTCCAGATCCCTTTTTATGTTAGTACAAAATGAAAACAAATAACTGAATACTACTGAAGCTTGGTAAACACACATAATGTTGTAACTCGATAGCAACTAGATTAGCTTGGTAAAAGATTAACTTAAGAATCATTAGATGTTCTCTAAGATTAGCATTACTTTAACTTAGTTTCAAACACATAAAGAAAATAGCATGAACACATTTGGCACCAAGATTTAATGCTGAAACCATATTTGGGAAAAACCACCAATAGCAACTAGTTACTAATTTTCACTTCTGAAGTGAACCCTGTTAGAAGCCAACCCTGTTAAAGGTTACAAAACATACTATTAGGTGTGACCCTATTAAAGGATTTGATCACCTTAATAGGAGTGGCATGGTTAGAGGTCTTGAGAACAATTCAAAGGAATTTCCACCTTGTTAGAGGGTTTGCAAATAGCTGTTAAGTCAACTCTATTAAGAGATTTAGATCACTACTACAATGGTTGGAGAGTAATAATGAGTTGACTTGATTTGAATGCAACTTGATTGCTGATTTCAAATCTCTATTTTGGCTTGAACTTGATCCTTCCTGATCAAATATGGATTTGCTGCATCACAAGGATATTCTACTTATCCTTCAAATTTGCTTCTTTTGCTTACCAATAGATCTTCAATCACATCACCATAATTCACACATTCTCTTGAACTCATTTGCACACTTTCTTCCATAATTTTAAATCACAACTTGATCTTATACTTATACCTTTCACTTTGTCAAGTAAGCTCAAATAAAACTTACAATAATCAATATTCATCACCTTAGTTAGCTAGAATCAATAGATAACAAAATAGGAAAATCCTTTGCTAGCTGACCATGCTCGGTAGAAACTAACTCTGAAGCAATTTCCTTCATTAAAAAATAGAAGCTCGGTTAACATTGCAATCTTATGAAAATCCTTTGTCAACTAAGTGAGCTTGGTTAGCACTGGTTCCATCCAACTTTCCATTGTTGCTCGAGTGAGCTTGGTTAACACTCTCTTTCTACAACTTTTCCTTCGACACCTGAGTGAACTTGGTAGACACTGGGAACTATCTTTACTGCCCAAGTGAGCTTGGTATATACTAACTGATAATGATTATGAAATTTGTGTAACATCAAAGACAACACACAATTAATCAATTGTATCCAACAATCTCCCTCTTTGGCATTGATGGCAACACAACATGTCATAACACAATGAAATTTTGGATTAGAGAACTCCCTTTTTTAGTATGAGCTCTTCCTTTTTACTAAATTCTATCTACAATAGTTGTTATCAAGTTCATTTAAAACATGCTTCCTCTTTTAGCATACTTCATCTTTTAGAGAACTTCTCCTTCTTTCGTTTTTGACTTTATTCTGGTTCCAAAGATTTCTCAAAGATATGACAATAAACTTCTCCCTCTTTGACACCACATGCCAAAGACAATAACTTTGTAAATTCCAGTAGGTCCACATAAGTCTGTATGAACAATTTTCAAGACTTCTTTTGACTGACAGTCTTTGCTTTTGAAGCTTGTCTTTCCCATCTTACCAATTTGGCAATTCTTGCATAAACCTATTGTAGTGCCTACCCTAGTTTACATTTTTGTTATCATTGCTAAACTCTTTTAGGCCAATTTTATGTTTGATGATTAGTAACATTATTTTTAGATTATTAGATATTGTTTCAGATTCAATTGATATATGCTGAGATTACTTGATACTCTATATTTCATGTATGCATGATGATTATTACAATGTTTTTAGTTATTGATGATGATTAGTTAGATGGATTATCATGTGTTTTATTATGGATACTCACCCCATACTCCATGTGTATGGTGTGTGTGTATGTTTTATTTATGTATGGTATTCTTGATGTGGTTAAGGAAGGGAGTCATAGTCACCTACTAGTCAGGACCACATGATGCACTACTTCTTGCCATTGCCTATTTAGTTTAACATATATGTGTTTGTAGATACATAAATTTTATTCAAATTGTAGCTACCAGGAATCAACTTCCCTAAATTGCCAAGATGAGCATACCCTATCACATTATCTCAATGGTAAGAGAGGGGAGATAAATTCTTAAGTCCAAATCCTAACCTTTAAACCCATTTTTCCTAGAAAAATAGCATAAGTATCTGAGTTAGTTTACACATTCGAATTCGTCAAGTGACGTGAATTCATGATTTTGACCCTAGAGTTTGATTATGTTCTTTGTCTTCAGTTGAGTTGGCATATTTGATTTTGTGGTTCTGTTGTGAATTTCTGTTATAATTAAATCAAATTAAAAGATTAAATTAATAATTTAAATTAATGGAAATTATTATGATATTTTAATATTTAATTATATTTAATTAATTGAGAAATTAATTAAATAAAACGAATTAAATTTGAAGATAAAAGTTATAAGAATAAATTTAGAACGTGAACATATTTATTTAATTTAATAATAATACGTTTAGAGTTCATTTTTAAATAAATGTTAAATAATATTATTATTTAAGTTAATAAATATTTTATCAATTAAGTTTCAAAAATAAATTAAAAAGTGAAAATATATCTATTTATTAAAAGTTTTAAGTTTGCATGATGTATGCATGAGATTAAAACATAACAAATTAATTAAGAAGTGGAAAAAGAAATTAATTTATTAAAAGTTTTATGATTGCATGAAGTGCATATGAGATTAAAATTCAATAAATTAATTAAAAAGAAGTCAAGTGAAAATTGAATAAAGTAATTTAATAATTCAATTAACGTGCATGGAAAAGATAAAGAAAAGATAATAAAGAGTTAATGTTTATTAGCAGAGAGTCCTCTCGGGTGATTGCACAATTAGTGCCCCAATTTGAGGAGAGAACTCCTTATCACCAATTGAGGGTTCATTTTTAGGGGATGCATATTTTGACCACAAATTTTGAAGAAGCAATTTTTAGAAAGGAGAAAGTTCTGAGAGGAGGAAATTCTCTACAAGCTTCTTGGGCATAACGATTAGCATTAATGTCTAGGTAGACACTTGTGACTATTCGCTCAATTTAATTACACTCTTACTTTCTTGTCTTCATCATGTCTATTGAATGGCTATCTAAATAATTCTTGTGATGAGTGCTTTCAATTTTGAGGATTTTCAGTATGCATGTTAATTCCTCTGTATAAATAGAGGTTGAAAATTCTTAAAAAACCTTATCCATTAATTTTGCAAATTAGTTTTCAAAACCGAGAAGGGTTTGGTTAAAATATATATATATTAGAAATTTGAATGGTTAATCATAATTCTCTTACCAAATTAAAATGGTAATTGTTTATTAAAAAACATATATTTAAATTCGTGGGGGGGGGGGGGGGGTGGGAGGGGTGTATGGTTTTATTTTACTATAAAATAAAATAAAATAAAAATCATTAAAAAAAAAAGAATGGAAGGGGGGGTTGGTCGATTATGTTTTAGAATACAATCTTTTATAAAAAAAATATTAACTTTTTTTTTGAGGGAGGGGGTTACCCCACCTCCCCTCTATTCTTTTAATAAAGGTGACCCTGCTACTAACGCAAGACTATGATAGTGACAATACATGGTACTACCGTGGCCGTAGGCCTTGTCGCAACTACAACAAAGCCGCAACTTTTAAGGCTGGTGGGCCTTCATAAATACACTTACTTTTTTTATAATGATTTTTGTTATATGCAAATTTTAAAATTTAATTTAATTTAATTTATTAAAAATTAATAATATTTAATTTTTTAAATAATTTTTTATATAATAATTTTTATTAAGTATTTAATTATTTAATTATTAATTAATAAATTTGTAATATAGTTTTATTATTATTAATTTAATTAATAGTTAAATAAGTGATATTAATATAGTTTTCATAATTTTAAAATTATTAATTAATCTAATTAAATTTAGTTTGATTAAGGTTAATTAATAAAGGAATGTTATAAAAAGAAGTTTTAATTTATTTAATTATTATAATCAATAACACTGAGTTTACTATAAAAATTGTAAACTATTTCTTTGGGAATCAATAAATAATTTAAATAAATAATTCAATAAATAATTTTCCTTAGAGTATTTTACAAAATATTCTTAAAATCAAATAGGGGTAATTTTCTTTTCTTTTTGAATATTAAAATGGGTTAAATTGTAAGGTAAACTGAGAATCTTATATACTTGAAAACATACAGTGAATGGACAACAGAAAAAACCTTACATGTAACTCAATGATATGTTTTCAAAGTCAAACCAAACTACGAAATCTATACTTTGTTTATCTGTATGTTTTGGGTTTTTAGGGTTGAGTAGAGCATTGACCAGTTTAGGTTGTTACCAAAGACTTAGGGGTCATGTATTTGTGATGTCATACTGATATTTTATTCTCGATCTTTTTAAACCCAACCATGGTAATGTGATGGCATGCTCTATGTTATGTTTGTATTTACTATTTGTTATTGCTTTTCAATGTTTTTGTGTGACATTGAGGTGAATGCATGACCTTCTTGACTTAACCATTTTTGTGTCCTCGATCAGTTATACTTGGGTTGCTTTCTAGTCACTTTGATAGGACTGAAGCATTTGCTTTATTTTGGTGATGTCATGCTATGACATATTTGGACTTAACCATTATGAATCTTCGATTATTATTATTTTTGGGATGCTTTCCAGTTGCTCGTAGAGAATTGATGTGTAATTATGATTATCTTTTAATGATTTCTAGTCACTTGTAAAGGACTGAGGTGATTTTATATGATTAGTTGATTTGTGATTTTATGAGTCTAGGGTAGGTTATCTACTTGTAGTGGCAGGAAGTGGCTTGCAATGGCCCCTAAGTGTTTCCCAGGGTAACCCATTGTAAGTTATTTAATAAGTAAAAATATTACACTAAATGGGGGTAAAATGAACCTAATAAGAGTCTTTGTATGTTCTTGACCATGCCTCGAGTGCTAGTATAGACTAGGATTGGAGTAGAGAGAATACTTGGTTGTGACCTTGCATTCTGTAGTATGCCTTGTCAGTACGAGAGGATACTAGTGGGTACATAGGGATCACTAGGGGGTCGTGGTCCTAAGAGATTCCCAAGGTAACTCTAGCATGATTCGTGCAATGACACTTTCTCTCTTACATAGTAGGTTTCCTATGTGTCTATGTGCCTCTGGGTATAGATGTCAATCTATTTTGGAACCTTTGAGTTAGATTACTTTTAGGGATTCCTAGTCTTAGAGAGTACTTTTGATATGTGGTTTGATATCCTGTTTGGGACTTGACACTATCTCCTTAGCATGGTGGGAGTGGGCCTTTTAGGTTCCACGTGGTCAAGTGGTATTGCTTTTTACTTTTACCATTGAGATTTGTCCATTGTCACTATGGTCGAAGCTTCCTTGTCTGCATTTCCTTTCATTCTATCTATGTATCATTATGATGGATGGTTATATTTTATGATGGATGTTTATATCTTTTATGATCAATTTTTATATCATGTATGGTGGATGGTTTCATTTATTTTATTTTACTTGTATCATGGATCTGAGGAGGATGATGTATTTCTAGATCTACATATGTATATTCTTTTAGCATTTCATACCTTGTGACAGGTACGGTGGATGATTGAGTATTCTGAATTTTATTGCCAAGTGGCATTTGAAACAAATGTAAATTATTTAAATGGACATTGGACTTTTTAATTATTCTTTCATGTGGATGTGGTATTTGTTAGACTTAGTATTAATTAAATTTAAAGTGACTCAATGTCTTGGGATCCTTAAGGAACATAATTTGTTATGTATGCTTATTGATGATTGTATGTTATTGTTTCCGCTACTTTATGTTTGATGTGTATGTTATTCTTTCTTTAAAAAAAAATGTATGGAAAACTTAGTAAAACTTTAGGTTAATTCTTTTGGATCCCTTGGTGGGGCTTACACCCATGTTAGTCTTCTTCAAACTAGGAATACCTCTTACTCTTTTATGTTTGCTTATCTTAACTAGATTATCAAAGTTCACATGACATAGTCTTTTGTGCCATAACTAGATTTCTTCTACTTGAGCAATAAAACATGAACAATCAATGAGATCAAGATAAAATAGATTACCTTTTGTTTGCTTGCCAAAACCAACTAAACTTCCTTTCCCATCCAATAGTTTGGCCTGTCCATTCATGAATTCTACCTTGAATCCAATGTTATTCAACTATGCCACACTTAGTAGATTATGCTTTAGTCCTTCAACCCCATAAGCATTATCACACATAAGTTCTTTAGTTAACAAGATACATCCTTTTCCTTTTATATTACAAGGTTCCTTGTTTCCAAATCTTACACTACCTCCACCATAATATTTGATATGCTAAATTTTTTTTTGTCACCAATCATATGATGTGAGCAGCCACTATTAATAATCCATATATCAGTTTTGTTAACATGAGAGATAAGTGCCATCTTATCTCCTTCATCATCAAATTCATCTTTCACAGCAATATAAACCATTTCATCTTCACTATTATCAAAATCTTTAGCTATAAAGCAAGATTTCTTACCTTTGTCCTTAAAGTTCTTGTAGTTCTTGGAGTCCTTCTTGCTTTTATGCTTGTTTCTTTTCTTTTCATCCTTTATTTCCTTGTTTGGACACCTAGCAACAATGTGACCAATTTCTTCACAAGAAAAGTAGATTAGAGGAACTTTACCTTTGTACTTTCCTCTTCCTTTGGAATACTTTCTTGCAAGCAGGGCTTCAACAAATTCAAGATCACCGTCTGAATTTTTTTTTGAAGATCCATCTTCTTCACTTCTTGATGGACTAGATTTTGACTTTTTACCATTTTCTTTGAGGGAGAGTATAGCTTTAAATGCAAATTCAATATTCTTTGAAGCAGGAACATAGTTATCATAATTGTCTAACTCAAATTTGTTAATCTTCTAACTAGAGAATCCAACCCTATATTATTAGTTGGATAATAACTTATTTCTTGAATAGCAGATACTCTAATTGCATAAATAGGAGGAAGAGTTCTGAGCACTTTATTTACAATAGTTTCCTCCTTGATATCTCCTCTAGATGCTTTGATTGCACTTACACCAGCCTTTATTCTTTCCACATATTTTTAAATGTATTCATCTTCTCTTATTCTCATTTGATCAAATTGTCCTCTAAGGCTTTTTGCTTTGGCTCTTCTCATATTGTCATCTCCTCCATAGATATCTTTTAGTTTGTTCCACATTGTGAAAGTAGTTTTGCAATCTTTTACTTCATCAAATTCAACATAACTGAGAGCAGATGCAATATCAATCATCATGATATTATAATTCTTCTTTTCAACAGTATCTTCAATTGATAATGTTCCAATGAGAGTCTTATATTTAGAATCAAGATACTTGCATCCTAAATCACTGATCATAGCTAGATGCAATCTCATCAGTGCTTGCCATGCTGCAAAGTTGCCTCTATTTAGCTTGGGAATCTCTCTTTTATAAGACATCATGATCTTTAGCTTAGGTCTTTGAAACCTTCTTTGCAAGCACCAAAAGCTTTGATATTAATTTTTGGAAATATAAGATGAGTAACTAAAAGGGGAGGGTGAATCAGTTACTACAAAAATAAATCCTAGATCCCTTTTGATGTTAGTACAAAATGTAGACAAATAACTTAATACTGCTGAAGCTTGGTAAACACACATAATGCTATAACTTGGTAGCAACTATATCAACTTGGTGAAAGATTAACTTAAGAATCATTAGATGTTATCTAAGATTACCATTACTTTAACTTAGTTGTAAATACATAAAGAAAATAACATGAACACATTTGATACTAGGATTTAACATGGAAACTCAATTTGGGAAAAACCACCAATAGTAACTAGTTATAGACTTTCATTCTTTTGAAGTGAGCCCTATTAGGATCCAACCTTGTTAAAGGTTACAAAACACACTGTTAGGTGTGACCTTGTTAAAGGATTTAATCACTGCATTAGGAGTGGCCTAGTTAGAGGTCTTGAAAACAATTCAATGGAATTTCCACCTTATTAGAGGATTTGCAAATAGTTGTTAAGTTAACTCTATTAAGAGATTTAGGTCATTGCTACAATTGTTAGAGAGTAACAATGAGTTGACCTAATTTGAATGCAACTTGACTACTAATTTCAAATCTCTATTTTGGCTTGTACTTGATCCTTGCTAATCAAATATGGCTTTGTTGCACCATAAGGATATTCTACTTTTCCTTCAAATTTGCTTCTTCTTCTTACCAATAGATCTTCAATCACATCACCATAATTTTCACATTCTCTTGCACTCACTTGCACACTTTCTTCCACACTTTGAAATCACAACTTGACCTTATACTTGGACCTTTAACTTTGTCAAGTCAGCTCAAATACAACTTACAATAATCAATATTCATCACCTTAGTCAGCTGGAATCAATAGATAACAAAATAGGAAAATCCTTTGCTAGCTGACCCTGCTTGGTAGAAACGAATTTTGAAGCAATTTTCTTCATTAACAAATAGAAGCACGGTTAACACTACAATCTTACAAAAATCCTTTGGCAACTGAGTGAGCTCGGTTAGCATTGGTTCCATCCAATTTTTTTTTGTTACTTGAGTGAGCTCAGTTAACACTCTCTTTCTACAACTTTTTCTTTCGTGCCTGAGTAAACTCGGTAGACACTGGGAACTATCTTCACTACCTGAGTGAGCTCGACATATACTAAATGATAATGATGATGAAATTTGTGTAACATCATAGAGAACACACAATTAATCAATTGTATCCAACATGATGTTGTAATTTCAATGTGTAGAAGTGATAGAGGGATTCATTCTAAGGTTTTTGGTATCATTATTTTTTGGTTTTATAAGTTTCTAGTTGGTTAAATTTATTTTTTCTATCTACCTATTGTTCTGAATCAAGCAATTATGAAAAATGGAGTCATAGCTCCTCTTCCCAATGTAGGATATGTACTAGCTGATGAGATTATTATAATGACTCCTAGTACATATTTTACAATAAAGGAGGGGCCCTAGAGAGAAAGGGAGACATTTATGTGGTGATGCCCTATGTGATACAGTGATGCATGACTAGGGATCACAATATGCAGTAGAGGTGTTAGGAGGGATTGAATGCTTGGATTGCTTCAATCAAAGCTTGGAATGTGTTGCATGAATGTATGGTGAAGCCCCAAATATAAGGGAAGGCATTGGTGAAAGTTCTAAGGAGGTTAAAACTTAGTTCTTGCTAGATAGGCTTAGAAAGCCTTAAAATCCTAATTTCTAGGATTAATTTGTGATCATACTGTACAGATTACTTGGGAACCTAGGACCACCAAAATCCTTAATTTCTCAAAAAAGGGTGTCTAAATCCATGGTTTATTCACCCCCTTATTAAGGACTTTTTCAAGTTATTCAGGATTTTCTTCATTAGGAGGGTTAATTGCTTGTAGCCTTTTTGCAAGCAATTATGTGCAATTTTATGTGTTTTTTGGAACTTGATTAGGGTCTAAGTCCCAATTGAGGTAGAAAGTCTTGGAGAGTATCCTAATGCCTTCTAAGATGCTCACACCTTCATTTGGGGTGTTGGATATAAAGTTGGGATTGATTATGGAGCTAATGGAAAGGAAGTAATAAGGCTAAAGCAAGCCTAGGAAGTAGTAAGCGAATGATTGTTCTACCTAGTTGGTGTACACTGGTTGAATGGACTAGGACCTTGTAAATAGGATCCTAAGGGGAGTATGGTAACTAGTAACCCTAATAGGTCAAGAGAAAGACTTAAGCAGATCTTAGGAGTAACTAGGGAAGGAGCAAGACTAGTTGTCACATCATTTGATTACTAATAGCTAAGGTATTCAAAATGAAGTTCACTTTTTACAAAACTCCTTGCCTCTCTTGCTGTAGATCAATTTTTAGAGGCTCTTGTTGTTGAACTGTTAGCATTCATCCTTCCATTAGTAAATCTACATGACAACAAGATAGATATGACCCACTTCACTTTGATATAACTTTGTAAACTTGTCTTTTGTGTGCCACCAAATAAAGCTCCTATCCTGATCATTTTACAACTCTTTTCTTTCAAAAGTATTGGGATGTAATATGTTTTGATTTACTTATAGTCAAAAATTTCAATACTGAAAATATTGTACTCATTTAGAAGATTAACGAGCCACAAAAATTTGCAAACTTTAGGCCTATTTCTTTGCATAATACAATATAAAAAATCATCACTAAGGTAATTTATTTGTGATTGCAACATCTTATTTTAAAGATTATCTCTATTAAACAAAAGGGTTTTGTTCTTGACTAGGAAACCATTGAAGTAGCCCTTATTTCTCATGAAACTTTACATTCTATTAGTATCCATGATATTCCAACCTTTGTGGTTAAGTTTGATATGATGAAATCCTATGACAAACTAAATTGGTCATTCCTCCTATAGGTCCTTTATAAATTTTGACTCTCTTGCAAGTGGTTTGAGTGCATTAAGGCATGCATCTTGAGTTCTCACTTCTTAGTTCTCACTAATGGTATACCTAATGGTTATTTCTCTTCAGCCCAAGGGGTAAGGCAAGGGGACTCATTGTCCCCATTCTTATTTACCATCACATGGTTAAGGATTTAGGAAACTCATCAATCATCAAAATCAAAATTATAAATTGATGGGGTTTCATATTTTCTGCACTTATATATCTATCTCTCACTCTCTATTTGTAGATGACATATGCTTTTTGGTAAGGCCTCCATTCATGAGGCTAATTAGATAAAAAAAGTTCTTGATCTTTACACAAATATCTCTAGCCAAAGGATTAATGCACAAAAGTGAAAATTTTATCTATTTCAATACCCCTCAATCATTCTCAAACAGTATTGTGTGAATTTGGGGCTTCCCCTTGGATGAAATCCCTTATACCTACCTTGGAATCCTCTTCTTTATGGATGTTCATAAGCCTAGCTATTGGAACTCAGTTGTTGAAATAATTAAAAATAGGACCACAACTTGGAAGGTTCGATGGCTATTGTTGTCTCGTATAATTATCCTTATTAAGATAGACATCTCCGCTATTCCTAATTATTATATCTCTATTTTGCAAGCTCCAAAAATGGTTATTCAACAAATTGAGAAACTTATTAGGGAATTAGATTATACTCTACAAATCTAAGTGGGGAAAAAAATCCTTTAGTATCACATAATGATATGACTTCTACTCATGAAGCTAGTGGAGTTGGCTTACATTATGTTTCTATTGGGAATATGGATTTTGGTGGGAAATTAGTTTGGAAAATGTACTCCAACCCACATATAAATGTTGTAAATTATTATAAGAAAAATATTTGGATTCTTTGGACTCTTCAAAGGTCATTATCGTGTTGGCTCCACCTAAATGATTTGTAATATGGGGTTTTATGATGTCTTCAAGGGATGTGATTATCTCATATGTGTCATGGGAAATTCATAATATAGATAATGCTATGTTTTGGACTAACTCATGGAATGGGTTTCCACCTTTAACTTCTAATGTGGTACGTTAGGAATGTAAGTTTGACAGGCACCATCATTGATTGTAGGGGATCCAAGCTAGTTGATTATTTATCTATAGTTGATATACTTTTAGGTAAATTGATATGGAAATATTTTATGGATATTCCTATCCTCCCTAATGAGGCCACATCTTTGGATAGACTCCTGTCTAGTAGAATTATTTTCGTCTCAAAGGGTTCTAATACATTTTTATGGGAACCATTGAGGATGGTAAGTATTCAATAAAATATGGCTAGATTCAAAATAATTGAAGCATTAAGAGTAAACATTGATCTATTCTTTTTATTGGAATAATGTTGTGTTACCTAAGGTTGGTTGTTTCTCTTTGTTGGCATTGCAAAAATAAATCTTAATAGGTGCTAGATTGGAAAAGTTGAACATTAAAAATCAATTTCCATTAGTTCTATACAATGATAAGGTTGAAAGAGTTGACCATCTTCTTCTAAATTATCCTTTCATCCAGTAGTGTTGGCACTTTTTTATGTAGAAGCTTCTTCTTTTAATTTTCCCCTTCCAAATAATTTATGGGATCTATTTCAATCTCAAGCATATTCTATTTCTTAAGTATGTGTTTGCATGTCTTTGGAAGTCATGTATTGGTGAGAAAGGAATATGATAATATTTTGAAAATCCCCCACACCTCTATCTTCAATCTTGGAAAGGTTGGAAAGATCACTTGTTGATATTTTTAATGCTTACATGTTAAAAAATTTAGGGGTATCCAAATGTTTACACCTTGGGATAAGTTGATTTCTAATCAATGGAAGGGACTTGGTTTTCTCTCCTTTTCAGCACCTATATGTTCATCCATGGTCTCCAAGATAAGGACTAACATCAAATAGAACTCACCTTGTCATATTCAGGTCAAGTTGAATTTTGATGGTGCTTCTAAAGGTAATCTAGGCAAATCTAGCATTAGGTCATTATGGTTCAATTATAGTAATGAAATCATCTTCTATTCCACTTGGTACTAACAATATAGTAGAAGCTTTAACTTTTATCCATAGATTATTTCTAGCTAGATTATTGAGTGTTTTGAGGTTGGATATTGAAAGAGACTCTATTGTCATTATTAATGCTTGCATCAATAGAAGGTCATAAAATTGGTCCATTCAATGCATTTTAAACCAAATCTGGAAATATTAGATTCATTTGATGAATACTATATCATTAATACATATAGAGAAAGTAACTTGTTGGAAAACATGTTGGTCAATTTAGGTATAAAGAGACTTTCAATCAATTCATCTATTTAAACATTTTATCTCTCTATATATCCTATCATCTCATAGATTATTGAAAAAAAGGCTCTTTAATCAACCCATGATATATACAACTAGTTTTTTTTGGGGTATTCATTGTCATGGATATTCAACTACAGATGGTCATGATTTTTTTAGTCTCATTGAGAAAAACTGTTTGTTAATCTCCTTCAACATCAATTGTGTTGTGATCCTATGAATTTATCTCTTAGAATCTTATTATGGATATGGTAGAAATATGACTTAGAAGTTCTAGTATGTATTTTATACTCCTACTTGATCATCTTGGTGTGGCAGCTTGCACAACCTTAGCTTTTTACTTTTTATTGTCATTAAGTTAGTATATCCATTAGTGACAACAATTATCTATATTAGTATAGCTACCAAGCTCAACACTTAGTTTCCTACATTCACCAAGCATTCTAGTATTAACCAAGCTTTGAAGAGTTCAACAGTTTACACTGAGTAGAATAGTCGCTACCGAGTGAATTTAGGCAATGTGTAGATCAGAAGTGTCTATCGAGCTTCATATTGTCTATCGAGCAATAAGTTTGTGCCATGAAAATTTAGTGTAAACCAAGCGTTCTAAGAAGTACTGTTTATCGATTAAAGAAAGGTAAACTTAGTATGCAATATCTATTGGGTGACACTACATCTACCAAGTCACCAGTGGTCACCAAGTTCAGAACTACTTCAAGTGATTAGTATGGACGGAGCCTTCAATTTTGCTGAGTGCATGATGATGTTGTGTAATGTAGTGGATGCTATGTATCAGAAGGTCACCGAGTTAGTTCAGTGAACCCATGTTATTTACTATTGGGCCGACTTTGTAATGTGTTGTTCACTTGTGTTTTGGCCAACCTTGTATATTTTGTAAATTTGAAAGGTATATATGTAAGGTGTATTGTAAGATATCATTTGTATCAAGCAATAGAGAAGTAATGTGAAATATTTTTGAGAAGTACATGCAAAAGATTATCAGCAGTAGTTCAAGGAATACAACAAGGTCAATATAGAGGAAAAAATGTTATATCCATCACATAAGGTGATCAATGCATAAAGGATCTTATCAGCAATTGGTTGTAAGTAGATCCACTACTTCATCTTAATAGGTGAAGCAATTTCTAAATCCTTTAACAAGGTAGACTTAATAGTCTTTGTATAAATCTCTTAATTGAGTGCATACTTCATGGTATGTTTGTAAATCCTCTAACAAGGTGGACCTAGCAGTCCTTTGTGCTCCTAACAGGGCAGATCACTAGAAGTGGTCAATGTAAGCCTTAACGAGCCAAATTTATGCTGTATTAGTGAAGTTTTGTGGGTATCATTCCCACCCTAGTTTTACTTTCTATTTGGAAGGTTTCTAGGTCACCAAAACATTGTGTTCTTTTGTGTGATGAATGTTTTATCTTTCATTATTAATGCATGCAATAGCATAGATTGATTTGTGATAAAATGAAGAATTGTAAAAGTTACTAATTCACCCCTCCCCTCTCCGTAACTTGTCATATCTTGAATATTTAAAACATTTATCTCTTAGAATCTTATTATGGATATTGTAGAAATATGACTTAGAAGTTCTAGTGTGTATTTTATACTCCTACTTGATCATCTATGTGCTATAGCTTGCACAACCTTAGCTTTTTAATTTTTAGTGTATCTACTATTGTATAGCTACTTCTCATTTGGTCTAAGTTTCATCATCATGATAGTCTTTATGTGGGTGCTTGAGGAACTCAATAGGAACTAATTCCTCAACTTTCACCGATGCTTGTTTCTTGTTCTCAATGCCAGAATGGTGGTAGTCACATAGATATATTTTCAATCTATAAGGAAAATGATTATTAAAATGTAGCTATTATTCATTTAATTTTTGGGTTTGGGTATATTGGTTTTTGTATACTTGGTTCATTATATTGTGAGGGATATTCTCTGGTTTAGATCTTTGGTGGGTTTACTTTATATGCTATCATAGAGCATTTGTAAATGACAAAGCAATGCTTCATCTTGCAGATGTTATATTCCTATAACTATTTTGTAATTTTTTTGGGCAAGGAGTAAATGTTTTATTTTTAGTTCTTTCCTCACAGGAGTCCTTGAATTAGCAATTATTGATATAAATATCTAATTAACATCATCAAATTTCCACAATCCATTTGTAAAGAAGAAGTTTTCTAGATTCAATTGTGTGTTTTTTTACCATCAACATTTTAGATCATACTACATGATCCATCATTAGGATGTGAAAGAGTAGGATAGTTGAGATATGTAGACAAAGTTTAACTCAAGAGATATAAGAAGAGAAGTGGAGAGCACCCAAATTCATGATCTAAAACATTGATGGTAAAAAAACACACAATCAAATCCAGAAAACTTCTTATTTATAAATATCTAATTTCGCCCAAAAATAAATCAAACAATATAAAAATATTTCTCTAGAAACAAATTTTAAAATGCAATAATTATAATTTATTGAATATCTTTATAATATTTTCATAAAAAAAATATTATCTTGAAAATATAGATTTTTAAATTAAAATATTGACCAACATAGAATATAAGATTGAGTTAAGAAGACTAAGTATATCAAAAAAGAAATTGAAGTATAAAAAATTTTGAAATAGAAAAATTCTTTTAAGGGTACTTTCTATATCACATTACCATTATTTGGGGGCATGAATGATGATAGATATGGTGAGGTAGGTGATGGTATGCCTACATGAACATCCAACCATAAAGAATGTTGGGTATTTGTTGCCTATTTTAAAGACCAAATAAAAAATAGGGGAAAATACCCCATTGGGAGGTTTCATCTTTGTTTTTATCATAGATACCCTTTAATTACCACCCAAAAAATGAGAACACATGTATGAATATTTGATCACATGTTTACTAATTGTCCATCATTTTTGGTTGGTGATTGGCCCATTTTTGTGCCACTATCAAGGGACATTTCATAAAGATTACAAGGACATATGGCCACAATTACTAACATTTTTGAATGAATAACTATTGCTATAGAACTTAGTAGGTATTGGTAAACATTTTGAAATGACACTTTTTGATCACTTTGCACTCCATGGCCTCTATAGAGAGATCGATAATTATTGCAAAACTAAAACCATAGCTTTAATCTCTTCTATCACTTACAAAATTTTACCAAAAAGATAGAAAAAGTTTAGAAGATTAGGTCCATAAAATTAGTCTAGGTGGCTAGTGTAACTATTGACACAAAAGTCTGCACCCTTGCTTGAGGTATGACACTGAAGTGACCTTGTGTAACATTGAAACAACCTCCAAGTGTAGGACTTGTTCTTTGAGGTTGAATATCTAGAGAAGGTCAGCTTCCTTACAATCAAGATGCACCTAAACTAAAACTTTTGAGTAAAAGGGAGAGAGAATGCATAAAATAAAAATGCTAAAAGGGAAATGGGGCGATGCACCAAATTGAAACAATGGTTACAACTCTACCTACAGATGCACAAAACATGAATGAAAATCACAAATACATAGATCTCAACTCTATTTATTTCCCAACACTCTCACATAGGTCATAACTAGTGAGCTAATACAAGGAAAAAATGGCTTTCACAATGTAGCATTCATGAGAAAATTGACACAATATGTAAACTAGAAAGATAGAAGGAAAGCATTCAACATAATGCAACATATCTGCATATGACTGTGAGAAAAGGTAAAAAGCTGATTTTTCATTAATGGAAGGCATCATAAATAATTTACAAAGCATATGTTGTTGCAAAAATGCAAACGGAGAATAACCCAGGAATAGTATTTACAAGTTGCCTTTATAGATTAGGTATAACTCAAATGAAGCATTGAAGTTCAAACTCTACCAAGACTAGAGTTAAGAGTTACAGAGAGAAATAAATGGATATCAAAACAAAATCTGATCTTTGAAGTGCAACTTGTTTGAAATGATAGGAAAGCCAAAAATAAATGCACCCAGCCGTAAGAGATCAAATCCAAAAAGATTTGATCATTACAAGTAATGAAATAGGCATGGAAATACATTAGGGCCATAACATAAGGCCCAATGGGTCACCTATAACTAAAGAAGCAACCTTGGAGATATGTGTTGGACGTAAAAGATCAAATTGCATCGCTATCAAAGAAAACACAAGTAGGGATAACACAAACATTATCCCACCTACATACACCTATAGAGTTGACCCACATGAAAAAATTAGATTTTCCCCAAAAGTGGTGGATCAATGATTAAGATATTTCCATTCAAAATGGACAACCCATATGCTACAAAATTCTCCCATTGAATGATTAAGACACAACTATTGATGAAGATAAGCTTTAAATCCAGTGGTTGGTGCATTTTCAAATGCATGGTGGAAGAAACAAAAAAACACTTTTGTTATTACATGGGTCACCAAAGTGACCTTTGCAAAATAGTATGAAGGAATATTATCATGAAAAATCAACCACCAACTGATATGTTAACCCACCAAATAAGCTAGCCTATTTAAGATCTCTTAGATCAGTTATATGTGATGGGTTGAATGTGGGAAAAAATAGCCAACATTCTTTGTGACTCAATGGGGGTGCTTGCTTGCTAAGATAGATCAGTGGACTTGAGAAATCCATTGGGCATAGAGTTACTAGCAAAGAATGACATGTTATCCCACCCGCAACTTCACAAAATCTGCAATTAGAAATAAAAAAAGCCTCTAAGAAGCTCTAGACAACTAAGGAACACTCTAGAAAGCTTTAGGAGAAGAGAATAATTATGCATGTGTACTTCTTGGAAAGATGGAAATACATACTCTACTATGTACAAATATTTACAATTATAAAAAATCAAACAAAGTCATTGATTGGCTTGTTGAAATAACTACCCCTTCATACAGGCTGACTTTTTCTACCATGCTCGTGAGAAGCTAGATATGTCAACAAGCATGACAAGAATATTATTGCATGGAACTCCTTCCCAATGTTAAAAATAAAGGAGATTTCTAGCAATGGAACATTGTCATTTTGAGCAAAACATGCTCTTCCTTTTGGTCTTCACCCTTGTGCTTTAGAATGAGCATGATTGGGGGCAACATGCATTTTTGTAGAGCTATATTCCTTATGGGGCATCCTCTTGATGGCTTCAGGTCTAGGAAATTAGCCTTGACCACATTTTTGTGTTATGTAACACTTATATCCTCTAAGCCAATAGGGGTTGGCTTTGATGGTATAGTTGGTAATGTTCTTTCTTCTTGTTGGAGTTTCTCATGTTCTCGATATGGGAAAGATGAATTATTAGATAGACATGAAGCCTCGAGCTCCTAGAAATAAATCTAACCCATGCATTGTGATGTCCCCATGTCACAATAGTCCCTATGATGGCTTAAAGAAGAAAGAAACTCTTCCTAGATTGTCTTCTCTATTGTGACATCACATGCAAGCTGAGGAAAAGCCTCATCCACATTAATGTGTTCCTCCTCAAGGACATGGAATTCCTTGTGACATTCTTCCTCCTTATCCTCCTATTGCAACACATGTTCTTCAATTGGTGGTTTCTCTTTTTTTGTTTCTAATGTGGGAAAAGATATATCCACTATTTCATCAACAACAAAGAATGGACAATAGTCATTTGGGGGATCACAATCGTCAGCATGTGGAGGTGTCTAAAGTGTAGATTGAGGACCATTGGAGCTTGAAATGGAAGTCTAACGATGACTAATCTATCTAAAGTTGGAAAACCTACACCTTGGAGATTAATGTGCCTTAACTTCTTACATTTGGGAAAGTTTGAGCCTTGCCTCCTATTGTGGTTCCACAACACATGCCCCATTTTTTACTTTAGAAATGGGGACCCCCTTTTTTTGGCTTACAAAATCTTTTTTTTATGAAAATAGGGTATCTTCCAAGGTGCCTTAGGGAGTGAAAATTTTGTAGTTTAGGTTTAGGAGTGTGATCAGTTAGCATCATTTTTTAACCCCTAGCACTAGTATACTAATGTTTATCTTTTGTGTAGGTCATCATGGCATTCTCATCATCCATAGCACAAAAAATTACCATGGTATTGCATGTGCAATTTCAAAATAGGTGCTTTGGTATTTTAGATAGAAGAAGTAGAAGGAGTTCAAGTCTATGACAATGTTGACTATAAAAGGGCATAAATCATCAAAAAGATCATGAATAATTAGACTAGAATGCTCCTAGACTTTGTCTGAGAAAACCCCAGAATCTATTTTCAAAACTAGGTACTTTGATTTTTTGGTGAATTGAGCACCTTGTGCTTTTCCATGAAGGTGTGCTTTTCACAAGGTACACTTTTTGAAGGTGCTCTTTTGGAAGGTGCATTTTTTGAAGGTGTGCTTTTTACAAGGTGTACTTTTTGAAGGTGCACTTTTCACAAGGTGCATTCTTTGAAGGTACACTTTTCACAAGGTGCAGGTGTGAATTGTAATTTTAAAATATGCATACGTGAAGGACTCCTAAAAGTGTGCAAGTGTGAAGGTGTGGAGGTATGCAAATATAAAGTCTTGAAGATGCCCAAAGTCCCAAAGATGATAAGATGCACAAGTGCACAATTTTATAAAGTTTTGAAGAGAAAAGTCCATAGGTACGTTAGGTGTGCAAGGTGCACAAATGAGCCTAAATCATCAAAGAGAAAAATGTGTACACAAGAGTGTTCCTAGACCTCATTTGAGAAAAACATAGAAATCATTTTCAAAATTGAGAACTTTGACTTTTTGGGTGAACTGAGCACCTTGCACTTTTTGATGGCGCTTTCTTTGCAAAATTGTGGAGTTAGAAAAAATCTCACTTTTTATCAATTTTGGTCCTATCATCAAGCTGTACTTTTCAGAGGTGTATTCTTCAAAAGATGCACTTTTCATAAGGTGAGCCAAATCAAGGGGTGTATTGGAAATTTTCAAGATGAAGCAATGCTTCAATAATTAACTGCTAGTTGCTATTTTTGACCATTTCATGCACCAAAAACAAGTTTTGACGATAGTTCAACTCCCATAAACACCTAGAGAAAGCCAAAATTGTAGTTTTAGAATTTCTAGTGACTCCTAGATTTTATCATGGATTCTCTCTTCTTATCTTCTTTTTTTATTATTTAAGTCATGTAAAGGCTCATGTACCCATCAATTGATATAAAAAAGGGTGGAGACCTACTCAACATAATTTAAAGAAATATTTGTATGTAATTATCTTTATTTTACTAGTTTTTAGCATAATGTTTGCATTAGAAGAGTTCTCACTCCTAACATAAAAGGAGGAGAGGATTTCTTTTAAATACATGGATGTAATATGTACTCTAAGTTGATATTTTGATGCAATAATAAATGTCATTGGTGCTCTCATTCTGAGTGTAGTAAATATTGTTGGAGTGTGCTATTTTTTGTAAATTCATATTCATGAATGATAATGGAGCTAATGGTTTTATTATGTTGTTATGATTGTGAGATCTTTTAGTTCTAGTGTTTTCCTTATGTTAATGAATTTTATTGTTGTGACAAATTGGTGAAAGGATCATTGATGTTCTTACATAGCATTTTGTCTCATGTGAGTGCACTTTCCATGGCCTCACTATTTGATGAAATATGAAACATCTTTTAGTTTTTACTAAAGTTCCCATCCATGATTGCATTATTGGAATTGAGGAAGCAATGCTCTTAATTTAATTGGTTTCCTACCAGATCCTTTTTATAATTTAATTCGCAAATATTTTGTTACTTTGGTTTATGTCCATTAGGAATTTTCCTTTTAATAATTTGCTTCAAATTTATCATTACTCTCTATTTTTTATTTTCTTTTCAAAACTCTTTGTTAAAATAGGAATTCATATAGTTGCATTGGTTAGAAATTGCATTCATCATAAAATAGAAAATACAAAAATATATTGGTTGTGTGGATACGTTTCAGAAAAGTTTTGCAAATTGGTAGATACTAGCAAAGGCCTCCTTGTGCACATTCACATTTATCTTCAATTAAGTTACCCATCAGGTTGAAAATCAGCCATCTAGAACCTTGGTGTTGGTCATTGATCATCTTAGAGAGAGAGAGAGAGAGAGAGAGAGAGAGAGAGAGAGAGAGAGAGAGAGAGAGAGAGAGAGAGAGAGAGAGAGAGAGAGAATTTTTGCCATTAGCATCGTGCAAAGTGACCACTAAACATAAGTGGTGCTAGGAGGGTCTAAAAACCATTATGATCAAAAAATCAAGTTGTTTGAGAATTCTACAATTTTGAGAGTTTTATAATTTTTGAAATCTGTCATTATCAGAAAATGTACTTTTTAGAGATGCACTTTTCAAAGGTGTACTTTTCAGAGGTGCATTTTTTAGAAGGTGCACTTTTTGCATTGGTGCACCAAGATCCATAGTGTGCTTCCTCAGAGGTGTGCAAACTAGAAGATCTTGACCTAATATCTCCCTTTCAATCATAATTGATGTCTTCACTATATAAGCAAGAGTTCCTAAGACTTAGTCATTTTTTCAAGCCTCACAATGATAAAGGGATACCTAGGCTCAACCCACCTATAATGTAAATTCCATCATCATCATCCACTCTATAGTCTACTTCACACATTCCCATCATTATGTACCATGGCTTTCTTTAATGCCCAAAGTTCACCTTTGAACCTAACTAGTCCATTACATGACCTACTAAAACATCCTTAAAAGTTTTTCCCATGGTTCATCTATGGAGAATAAAAAAAATAGAATATCCTATTATAATTTTCAAGGAAATCTATAATCAAAACCATATTCAACATATGGATGTGGTCTATCACCTTTTCCTTTATACTTTGGGGGAAAGGACATTCAATTGGTACCTCAATCTACCACCAACATCACTAAGGGATTGGAACTCTTTTGAGAGAATGTTTCTGGCATAATTCATGGTTTATATTGTTCCAACTATCCTACACCATCAATTTGTCTCAATTAAGAGGGATCCCCATGAGACTATTTCACAACTTAATCATCACCTCTATAGGATGTATCAAAGAATGGATTTTCCTTACACTATACCACAAGAGGTTATCATCCAAATCTTTTTTTCTAAGAGGCTCCCACTTAAAGACATTGATACCATCAAAAAGGTCTTCAAAGAGGTTGTTACATTCATGAAGGAGGTAGATACCCATGGTGGAGGGAACTTTGTGTCTTCCTTCACTTTGAATAATATAGTAGCCATACTACCATTTCTAGTAGGGGCATATACTATGCCCAATCAAATGCCCCTATTAGATCTAGTACCTTAAAAACAACAAGTTACTATTGCTCCAATGCCAACAATTACACATTCAAGGTATGAGCTCCAAAGATTATGTTCTTTGAGCAAAAGACTTCTCCACCTGCTAAAATTGAGAACAACATGGCTAGTGATTTTAATGCCTTGAAGAAGATGATGTCTCTTTTATCCAACGAAATCATCAGAATAAAGTTAAATTCCTTATGAAACCAAGGCAATCATCAAAGACAACTTGCTATCCAAAACAATTATTCTCAAAATCAGAACAAAATTTTTGGCCGTTACAATAACATCAACAATAAGAATAATGGTATTATAGGCATGAGTCCAAGTGATTATGGATATGGGTATAATGCTGTTTCATATTAGCCTCCCCAAATCATGAAGGAGCAACCTTTTTAGTTTAGTGCAATGGTGTTTGAACCATATGATAAATCTACAGGAGGATAAAATGATGAAGATGATCAAGAGGAGTTTGTGTTCCCATTCAATGAAGAGAAAGAGCATGGATGCTCTGGGATGCATGTCTATTGCAGCAATAATATGAACACACAAAGTTTGAAAAGTATAGAAGAATCTCTAATGAATGATGTCTCTCTATGGTTACATCCTACTCTCCAAACATGTAGGTATGTAACACTCCAATGCATTATGAGGATCCACCCAACATTAACTTGATAGTTTAGAAAGAATTACATGTAAAGCATAAGATTCTAAAAGGTTTTATAGATAACATAACTATTAGATTATGGTGACTGATCAGGAAAGTACTGTACATAGTCCATAAATAGATTCACCACTAAAGTTATGGTTAATTTATGGCCGACATGTTATAACCCTAAAGTGGTTTAATACTTGTATAAAAGGGCTTAGGGTTAGGGATTGTTTTATAGTGTGATGAAAAATTGGTTCTTATAGTAGTATTGAGTTGTAAGGGATTACAGATTTTAATTAGGTTGTAATCACTAAATTGTAATAAGTCCAGACTTGCTATTTGGTGGATGTAGCCTAGGAATTGGGTGAACCACATTAAATATTGATGCCTTGTGTTCATTTTTATGTGGTCTATTATTTTTTCTATTATTGGTTATATTTGCATGTATTTTTTATTTCTGTCCATGGTTTTATCCTAACAAGTGGTATTAGAGCGAGGTTGTCTTTCAGTTATCCTCTGCAGGAAAGTCTCATGGTTAAGTGGGAGTCTCACGGTTGAGTGGGAGTGATGGTAGATGAGGGTAAGCTGAGGGTTGATAGGTTTAATGGGTAGAACTTCTAGTTATGGAAGATGAAAATGGAAGATTATCTTTATTAGAAGGATTTATGGAAGCCGTTGGAAGGAAAAGCCAGGAATCAAGGATCTATGTCAGATGCTGAATGGGATCTTATGGACAGAAAGGCACTCGAAAGCATTTGGTTATGCTTGGCACCATTAGTGGCATTTAATATTACAAAAGTAAAGATGACATAAGAGTTGATGAAAACCCTAGTGACACTGTATGAAAAGCCCTCCACTTCAAAAAAGGTCTTTCTCATGAAGCGTTTATTTAATATGAAAATAGAAGAAGGTGGATCTGTTGCAGATCATTTAAATGAGTTTAATACTATTACTAGTTAGTTATCTTCTATGGGTATAAATTTTGATGAAGAAATTAGGGCTCTCTTGATGTTGTGTTCTTTGCCTGAAAGCTGTAATGGCTTGGTAATGGCAATGAGTAATTTTGTTCTTGGATCTAGTACCCTAAAATGTGAAGATGTGATCGGTGTTGTTTTGAGTGAGGAAACTTGTAGGAAATCCTCAGGTGGATCTACATAAGGAAGTGCTTTGAATGCACAAAGCAAGGGAAGAACAAATGAGAGGGAAATAACTCTAGAAATCATGGGAAATCAAGAGGAAAGTCAAAGGGGAAGAGGTCTCAATCAAGAGGACCAAACAACTATTGGTATTGTGGGAAACTAGGTAGTAAAAAGAAAGATTGTTGGAATTGCAAGAAAAATGAAGGAGATAAATTAGATGGAGACAAGGAGGCAAATGTGGTAAGTAACAAATTTGAAGAGGATGCTTTGCTTTTGTCTTTAGAAAGTGTTGATGATTAATGGGTTTTAGATTCTGGTGCTTCATTTCATGCTACACCTCATAGAGGTTATTTCATCGATTATGTCCAAGGAGATTTTGGGCTTTTTTATTTGGGGGATAATGAACCCTCTCAAATTGTTGGAAAGGGAAAAATTAAGATTAAGTTGTAGAATGGGAATCATTGGCTACTACATGAGGTAAGACATGTTCCAAGGCTGAGTAGGAATTTAATTTCAGCGGGGCAACTCAGTGATGAGGGTTGTGTAGTTACTTTTAATGATAAAAATTGGAAGGTTTCAAAAGGTTCTCTTGTAGCAAAAAAAGGTGTGAAAGTAGGCACCTTATATCTTTGTACAGGTCATATTGTTCCTTCTACTTTGATTGTTTTAGAGAAAAATGAATGTTTAGGAAAAATTGCTGCAGTTGAGCAGGGAGAACAAATAGCTGCCGTAGATTCTGATACAGTGCTGTGGCACAATAGACTTGGGCACATGAGTGAGAAAGGTATGAAAGTACTTCATTCAAAGAAAGTTTTACTAGGTCTAAAATGTGTTAATATGGATTTTTGTGAAAGTTGTGTGTATGGAAAACAAAAGAGAGTGAGTTTTGTAAAGACTAGGAAGGAAAACAAAAAGGAGAAATTAGAGCTTGTGCATATAGATGTATGGGGACCAGCTCATGTATCTTCCCTTGGTGGCTCTCATTATTATGTTACATTTATTGATGATGCAACTAGAAAAGTATGGGTTTATTTCCTTAGACAAAAATCTGATGTATTTCAAACTTTTAAGAAATTGAAATGCTTGGTTGAAAATGAGACTGGTAAGAAATTAAAATGTCTCAGATTTGATAATGGTGGTGAGTATTGCAGTCATGAATTTGAAGATTATTACTCCACTAATGGTATTCTTAGACAAAAAACTATTCCAAGGACTCCACAGGAAAATGGAGTGGCTAAACGTGTGAACATGACTATAATGGAGTGTGCAAGGAGCATGAGGTTGCATGCTGGGTTGCCCTTACACATGTGGGTGGAGGCTATCAATACTACAATGTATTTGATTAATAAAGGTCCCTCTACCCCTTTGAGCTGTGGTATTCCAGAGGAGGCATGGACTGGTAAGAAGGTGAGTTATTCTTTTCTCAAGACCTTCGGTTGTGAAGCTTTTGCTCATATAGAGTTTGAAAATAGAACCAAGCTAGAAGCTAAATCAAAAAAATGTGTCTTTTTTGGATATGGCATTAATGAATTTGGTTATAGGCTTTGGAATTTTGAAAATCATAAAATTGTTAGAAGTCGGGATGTCATATTCTATGAGAAAGTGTTTTACAAAGATCTATTGCAGCAACATGAGAAGAAAGAAGATGATTATGTAGTGCTAGATGATACTCCAAAAGCTAATGTTCCAGCCATTCCTCATGATGTGCAACAACTACAACAACAAATACCATGCACATCAATGAATGTTAGATAGTCAACGAGGAAAATTAGACCTCCACAAAGATTTTCTCCCTCTTTGTATTCTATTTTACTTACTGATGCTGGTGAACCTGAAAGTTATGATGAAGCTGTGCAGGTGGATACTAAGATTCAGTAGGAGTCTGCAATGAAAGATGAAATGGACTCTTTTCTGAAGAATAAGATATGGGATTTGTGCAAGTTGCCTGCAGGTAAAAAGGATTTATAGAATAAGTGGGTTTACAGGTTGAAAGAAGAGGAAGGAGGTAAGAAAAGATTTAAGGCCAGGTTAGTTGTAAAAGGATTTGCACAGAAAAAGGGAATTTATTTTGATGAGATATTTTCTCCCGTTGTTAAAATGACTTCTATTTGTACTATTTTAAATCTTGTGGCTACTGGAGATTTTCATTTAGAGCAGTTGGATGTTAAAATAGCCTTCCTTCATGGTGATTTGGATGAAGAAATATATATGGCTCAGCCACGGGGATTTGACGTCAAAGGTAAGGAGAACTTAGTGTACAAATTGAAGAAAGGTTTATATGGCTTGAAACAAGCACCTCAGTAATGGTATCTAAAATTTGATAGGTTTATGCATGAGCATGGCTATAACAGGTGTCATTCAGATTATTGTGTTTATTTTAAGAGGTTGGATGATGATAGCTACATTATTTTAGGTTTATATGTTGATGATATGCTTGTAGCTGGGTCTAACATGGATCATATTAAGGGGTTGAAATGCCAATTAGCACATGCATTTGATATGAAGGATTTGGGAGCAGCAAAACAAATCCTTGGTATGAAGATTTGCAGAGATAGAAAGAATAGAACATTGACGCTATCTCAGGCTGATTATGTTGAGAAGGTGTTGCAACGTTTCCCTATGGAGAATGCTAAAGCTGTCAACACACCTTTACCTGGTTATTTGAAATTGACTAAGGAGATGTGTCCTAAGACACAGGAAGAGGAGGATAAGATGTCCAAGGTACCCTATGCTTTAGCTATAGGAAGCTTGATGTATGCTATGGTATGCACTAGGCTAGATATTGCCTATGTAGTGGGAGTCATTAGTAGGTATATGAGTCATCTAGGATTTGAGCATTGGAATGCTATCAAGTGGATTCTCAAATATTTGAGAGGAACATCCAATAAGTGTTTACACTTTGGGGGCTCTACTACTGATTTACAAGACTATGTTAACTCAAATTTAGTAGGGGATATTGATATCAGGTAGAGTACTACAGGTTATGTCTTTATTATTGGTGAGGTAGTCGTGAGTTGGGTTTCTAGGTTATAGAAGATT
Source organism: Cupressus sempervirens (assembly GCA_028749045.1). NCBI lineage: Eukaryota > Viridiplantae > Streptophyta > Pinopsida > Cupressales > Cupressaceae > Cupressus > Cupressus sempervirens. The sequence continues at coordinate 68,650,012 of CM053789.1, read as the reverse complement.
AATGCTCTATCCACTATAGAGGTAGAGTATGTTGCTGCTATAGAGGCAGCCAAGGAGATGATATGGCTTTAGTTCTTCTTGGATGAATTGCGACATCCTCAGAAGGATAATTATTTGTTCACAAATAGTCAGAGTGTCATTCATCTTGCAAAGAATAGTTAAAGATGGAGAATATACATACAAATGAAAATCTAGTAGATATGTTGACAAAGGTTGTAACAAGGGACAAGCTGAAGACCTCTTCAGCTTCAGTTGGTCTTCTAGACTGACCATAAATAAAATAACAGTAGAGTCCAGGGTAGTTTGATCAAGTGGGAGCCCCATGTGGTAGGGGTATTGCTACAGGATTAGTCTCCAAGTGGGAGATTGTTTTTAGTGTGGAGCTTGATCAGTCCCAAAGTGGGAGATTGTTAGATTATGGTGATTGATCAGGAAAGTACTGTACATAGTCCATGATTAGTACATTTTTTTTTGGGTACTATTCGTAGATTTGCCACTATAGTTATGGCTAATTTATGGCCTACATTTTATAACCCTAAAGTGGTTTAATACTTATATAAAAGGGCTTATGGTTAGGGATTGTTTTATAGTGTGATATAAAATTGATTCTTGCGGCAGTATTGAGTTGTAAGGGATTACGAATTGCAATCAGGTTGTAATCACTGGATTGTAATAAGGTCAGACTTGCTATTTGGTGGACGTAGCCCAGGGATTGGGTGAACCACATTAAATCTTGGTGCCTTGTGTTCATTTCTATGTGATCTATTATTTTTTCTATTATTGGTTATATTTGTATGTAGTTTTTATTTCTGTCCATGGTTTTATCCTAACAATAACAAAAAATTTGAAGTATCTTGGAGAATATCAAATTCCAAACATTCTTTTTCTTCCTAGCTATTATCACCTCCATCAAAGGATTCATTTAGAGTTGGAATGTCCTAGCTAACAAGATGTAGTATCTAGTGTGTTAGCATAGATAGATCAAACTATTGAAATTGTCAAAAGTAATGAAATTATTTTATGTTTTAATAAGTGTGAATATCCTAGGAAATTTTGAGGACATAGAAAATTTTGAAGCTCGAAAACTCCATGGAGTTGCAAAAATTCTCAAAGTTGCAAAAAATGATGGAAATACAAAAGGATCTTGAGGTTAGTGAGAAATTTTGAATCAAGAAGTCATCAAGAAGAAGATACCAATGCTTCCTACTATGATATTGATCCCTTCTTGGAAAAGTTAAGAGACCTCCCTTAAAAATAGATATGTCATTAGACAAGATGGATAGAGTGCTTAATTTGGTCTCAAGCTTGACTAAGGAAATGTCTATTTATGGGTATTATATGCATATTCAAATAATACAATAACAAATTCCTCCAGAGTTTATCCCTTTGGGTTCCATTCAAAAGTTATTTGCCCTAATTTCTTGTTACCTTGGGAGATTTTAATGGAAGGTTAGTCTAATTTTGAACACGTTTCTTTGAGATATGAGTGAAAAAACACCTTAATTAAATATTAATGAACCCTGTAATTTGAAAGGAAGGTTTATGATTGATTTTTGTAGTCTCAAGGAGCCTAAAGGTGACAATTCATGGTCTAAGGCTAATGATGGTGATAATAAGGACCATAAACATAATGTTCTATCTTTTGGGCCTTATTTTGATAACTATATTACATCATCAATGCTAATGTTTCCAGTGGTGTTGTGTACCATGAGTGTACCCCTATGGTGGGGGACTCACTAGATTAGGTGATATATTTCCATTATTCCTCTTAGTTTGATGATTTTTTGTTTGAATATGATGCTAAAGGTAAGAAAATTGGTTTGTGGATTAATCATAACCATGGATAGTTACCACAACTTTTTGATTTTTTGTGATTTGTACCAAGAAATTGAACCAAGATTGGCCAAATTTTAATTTACTAAGTACAAAGACAAGTCAACATTTTTTAAAACTATATTGGTTGGGTTATTACTATTGCACATAATGAGAAATATGCTGACAACCACTCCATGTTCTTATTATTCAAGATTTTCTATATACAATTTTTTGTCTTTTTTTTTTTTAAGTCTTTTTAGTTAGGTGTTAGTTTTCTTTCTATCGAGTCTATTTTGTTTAGATTTTTTGCATCTTTTTGCTTCTTTTTCTATTTTAGTCTTTGAGATAGGGAGTCATGTTATTTTTATGGGGTTGTTCCCAAAATGTGGTCCATCCCAAATGGTCTCAATTTTTGGAAGATGTATTTCTTCATCAAAGCATTTGAATAAATTTGTTTCTTGTATCAACTAAATACAGATGTTGCTCATAGGTAAAGAGGACTTTTGGCCTTAAAATCAGATTCTAAATTGATCACTCTCAACACTTTACAAATTTAAAGAATTGGTCATCTAGGTTTCTTTCAACCTAGGAGGATAGTGGTTAATGGAAAATCCAATGGACAATCCAAAACTTTCTTGTTTGAATAGAGGATTTCCCCAGGGGCTTATCAAAATCACCTCTTGGCATGTGAATTTTCCAAAGTTCATTAAAAGAGGAACACACGAGTCATCAAATTGGAAAATGTCCATAAGAAAGGTGCAAGAATTTTCCTTAGGGAAAAATGATGCCAAGATTAAGAAGCTCAAGCACTAGCACAATATGGACCAATAATGAATGATCATAATAACAATAATGAGAATGAATATAAGATAAATACATATGAGAAGTGCCTATATATAAAGGCATCTAAAATGACTAGGAGTCAGCAAAGAGATAAACATCACAACTAAGCACATGTCCACCAAGAGTGGATTATCCTCCATTATGCATGATGTACATGAAAAAATGATGGGATAAGAATACCAAGGTGTATCTAGTAAAGAGATGTAGTAGATAACATGTGCTCAATTGGAGTGCAAACAACTGTGTTGTCTACATGACAACTCAGATGAATATGTAAACTCCTAGGTATCTACAACTAATATGCTAATGCATTAACCTAAGTAAACTTAAGTAAAGTGTAAATAGTAATTAATTATTTACATTAACAACCCCCCTTAAGTGCAACTTAGGGGAATGCACTTAAGCTCACAAAAGCTAGAGGAAAATGCATGATGGGTCTTGGCTACTAGGCCATGTTAGGTACCCATGTACAAATGAAATGCTCTACATATAATGCAATCCAATGAAATCTCTTTGAAAATGCACTAGTACATTTGGGTTCATTTTTTGACCTTTATTGGTCAAATTTTAAACCCAAATTTTGACCAAATTTTGACCAACCCATTGGTCGATATTTTTCTGGTCAAAATTTTGACCAATCTATTGGTTGAAAACCCACCAAAGCCATTGTCTAGGTTCATACAAGAATTGGTCAAAAGGTCAAAATTTTGACCAGCAAAGGTGGAAGTGTTGGTGGAAATTTTGACCAATGAAGGTGGAAATTTTGACCAACAAAGGTAGAAAAAAATTTAGGCATTGATGAAAATTTTGACCAACAAAGGTAGAAAAAAATTTAGACGTTGGTGGAAATTTCGACCAACAAAGGTAGAAAAAATATTAAGGCTTTGGTAGAAATTTTGACCAATAAAGGTGGAAATTTTGACCAACAAAGGTAGAAAAAAATTTAGGCGTTGGTGGAAATTTTGACCAATGAAGGTAGAAAAAAATTTAAGCGTTGGTGGAAATTTCCACCAACAAAGATAGAAAAAACCCAGGTGTTGGTGGAAATTTTGACCAATGAAGGTGGAAATTTCCACCAATAGCTAGGTGTAATTTTTTTTCAGGCATTCTATAAAACAATTCACATGTCTTGCCTATGATATGACATTTTACATGCATCCTACACTCTCTCATCCGGTTGATGATGGATTACACAAAGTGATCTAAAACCATGATTCTAAAAAACACACACAATCAAATCCAAATGAACTTGCACTACAAATGGATTGTGGAAATTTGATATTGTTAATTCTGCATGCATGTCTACCAGGACAAATATATGTTTAAGTTGTGATTGTCCTGGTAGACATGCATGTAATTTACCAATATTAGATTTCCACAATCCATTTGTAGTGGAAGTTCATTTTGGATTTGATTGTGTTTTTAAGCATCATGGTTTCATATCACTCTGTGTAATCCATCATCAGCCAGATGAGAGAGAGAGTGCAGGTATGCAGCTAAGTCGGCTCACCAACATACCCCACCAGGTCAACTGTTCAAGTATGCTCGCCAAGTTGACTCTTTGAGTTCAATCATCAAGTCACCCCACCAAAGTGCCTCATCCAGATCAATCTTTAGGTCCACTCATCGAGCTTGCTCGCCAAGTTAGCTCATCATGTCATGTTTCTAAGTGGCTGCGCTAAGTTAGCTTGCCAAATTGCCCCACCAAGTTTCCACTTTAAGCCCACTCACCATGTTAGATCATTAGGCCGGCTCCCCAAGTCAGCTCACAAAGCTGACAATTGAAGTACGCTCACCAAGTTGGCTCTCTAAATTTGCTCACCAAGTCTGCCCCCTAGGTCAACTCCTAGGTCAGCTCACCAAGTCACCCCCACTTGCCCCACCAATTTGCCACTTTAAGTCAACCCACCATGTCAGCTCGCCAAGCTGACTCCCCTAGTCAGCTCACCAAGTTGAAATTTCAAGTATGCTCACCAAGTTGACTCTTTATGTTCGCTCACCAAGTTTGCCCCCTAGGTCAGCTCACAAAGTCACCCCCACCCAGTCACCTCCATGAGTTGACTCTTTAAGTCAGCTCACCAAGTCGGCTCACCCAGTGGTTTTACCACCTTGGCTCGATAAGTTGGCTCATTATGTGTGCTTTCCAAGTTGCCCCACTGAGTTGCTTCTCTAAGCCCACTCACTATGTTAGCTCACTTGGTTGGCTCACCAAGTCAACTGTTCAAGTACGCTCGCTAGGTGGGCTCACCAAGTCACTCCACCAAGTCATGTCACCAAGTTGACTATTCAAGTATGCTTGTCGAGTTGACTTTGAGTTTTCTCATCAAGTCACCCCACTAAAGTGCCTCATCAAGGTCTGTCTTTGAGTCCACTCACCAAGTCAGCATGCCAAGTTGCCTCTCCAAGTGGCCTTGCTAAGTTGGCTCGCTAACTTGCCCCACCAAGTCACCACTTTAAGCCCACTCACCATGTTAGATCACCAGGCCAGTTTCCAAGTGAACTCGCCAAGTTGACAATTCAAGTATGCACACCAAGTCGACTCTTTAAGTTTTCTCATCAAGTCTACCCCCTAGGTCAACTCTCCAGGTCATCTTGCCAAGTCACCCCCACCTAGTCACCTCAATGAGTTGACTCTTTAAGGTAGCTCACCAAGTTAGCTCACCCAATCATTTTACCACCTTGCCTCGACAAGTGGGCTCGCTATGTGTGCTTGCCAAGTTTCCCCACCAAGTCACTTCTTGAAGCCCACTCACCATGTCAGCTCACTTGGTTGGATCACCAAGTCTACTACTCAAGTACGCTCACTAGGTCAGGTCGCCAAGTCAACTCACCAAGTCACCCCACCAAGTCATGTCACCAAGTTGACTTTTCAAGTATTCTCACCAAGTTGACTCTTTGAGTTCACTCATCAGGTCACTAAGTGGGCTTGCCAAGTCACCACCCCACCAAGAACCTCTGATTATTTTCTTCTTTGGAAGGTGAAAAGATCTAACAAGTGACCTTAACATAAACCTAAAAAAAGATTATCCATTAGCATATTTTATCAACATTGGTCAGGATAAAACATAAAATAGGGTTTGAGTTACTTTGTTGGGATTTGCTCTGATTTACATGAGAGTGCATCTATTTGAAATCTCATCTTCATCTGCAAGCTTGAAATACCCAAAACTCCCATTGTATCCGTGTTGTCTATAATTATTATAAACTTTGGTATATATAGAAGTGGCATGTAAAGAATGACTTGCCTTGGGCTTAGTGGTGATGTGACCAGGCTGATAAGGATTCAATGGCCATGACTCTACTCTTCTTCCTATTTTTTTCACAATCTTGAGCACCATCTTCTGATCTACACACCCAAAAATTTTTATCTTGTGCATGCTCATCTCTATGTCCATAGTTTGCACACCTATAGAGTTTTATGATAGAATTATCAGCTAAAGTTTGAATCAAAAGAAAAGCATAGAAATTTTGGATGAGAGTTGCGCCTTTCAGTTTACAAAGGGCTTTATGAACAATTCTCTCACAGCCCTTGCAATGCAATCTCACCTGCAATTCAACAACCTGACCAAAAAGAAAAATCAAGCAAATTGTCATTTTTCACTAAAATATATCATACAAATGTAATTTACTAATGCAATATATTAAAGAGATGGTTCTTTCAATTTATATTCTTATCTACTAAATTATTAAGATAGGGGAAAAGAATGAGGTACTAATTGCCATTTTTCCTGTCAAACTAATATGCAATATAATAACCCTAATGTTTGAAAAACCTTACTAAGCAATTAGTATTCCTTTACATAAGGAATCATGGTGAGGTAAGGGAAATGATGAATTTGTGGAAGAGTAAACATGTAAAACATATATAGTGAAGCACCCTTGAAGGCTATGATATCACCTTCTTACTTTTTAACATTTTTAATTCGGTCAACAAATATATTATCACAAATAATATACTATCAGTCTTTGGATGTGTTATGGCAAAGTAATGGGACAAAATATGGATAACAATGTATGGGACATTATATTGACATGGGACAACATGTCTTTTGAAAACATTTTTCATAACCAAGACAAGAGTGTGATAGAGCTAAGTGATGCAATAATGATGTATGAAGAAGTGGTAGTAACAAGTTTTGATTTTGCTAACATTCTATTTTCTTGTCTTATGATGATAGTTTCTTCAGTTCAACCATGGAGATTCCTAGGGTCCTGTCAAATGGGTCATACCAGACAACCCCTCTATTCTACAAACCTCAATGGGTGGTCCACATTGACTGTCCAAGCAACTGCTTCCTCAGGAAATTGGCATAACTAATTTTGACATTATGTTTGGGATGTAGTGGCCAATATTAGTGGAAGCTCTAAAGACTGAGATTCATATTACTAATCATTTCAAAGACACAGTCATCAAATGGAGTGATGATTGCAGAAATCCATGTTGTTCCCAACACACAACTTAAAGATTCTATTATTATGCAAGCTCATTGGGGATTCCATTTTCTGTTAAAGAAACCCAGTTGGGAAATCTGAAAAGAAACTTAAGTTGTAGAGAGGAGGACACAAAATAAACTGAGAAAATTGCAATGTCATTGCTCATGTGAATGACTCATACTAGCTTGAAAACAATGAACTAGCACCTAACATCCTCCAAAGTCATAGTGGATGCCTTCTGTGTAGAGCTATGTGCTGATTGTGCAAGCTTACAATAAAATTTTAAATTTCATCTCACACATTCAAATTTTAATTTCTAATTTAATTTCAATTCAAATTCACTCATATTCTAATTTCATTTTTTAGAACTAAACTTGGTGTGGACTAACAGATCAGAATAACAAAATACACAATAATAGATAGCTATACCCGATTCCTATTCCCAGGGCCAAAAGAGCCCTTATCATTCAAAGAGAAAGAGACTAAAGTTAACTAGTGTGAAGAATACTTATCCTCATGTCATATCATAGCCCAAAGCTAAGCCAAATCATGTAGGGAACTTTGATTTTAAAGTGCCAATAATTTCGTTTACCTAGGCTTACCTATCATTTTGTTGTTTGCTGTCCCATCATTTTGTCTAAGATAAGTTTTGTACTTACTATATTATTAGTATGTTTTCTGGAGACTTCTAAAATGGAATTCAAACATTTATAGTATGTGTTTAATATATTTCTCTTTGTAATGCTATGTTTACGATTCTTTTCCTTGAATGTACAAGGAGTGGAGAATATGTAACAAAGAAATTTAGAAAATAGGGGTTTTGTTGTAGCACAATAGAACAGTTTGAAAATTTAAAAAGAAATTATCTGATTCTATAGTAACAGCAAAATATTCAACTAAAATAGAGGACTATGTTTTTTTTTTATTTGACATTTAGGGTAGTAGCTCTATTTTGTAAAGATAACTTTGTATCTATTGATTATATGCAATATATATATTGAAGAGTTGTCTTCAACTCTGTTATTTTTCCTCTGTCACTTTCCATCATATAGAAGCTGCTACTTGATGAAAAATCTCCTTTTGGAATGTAAATTTGTTTCTTGTTGGCATTGTGTCTTATTTTAAGATTAAATAAGTGTCATTTGATTTTTTTATCATCTATGAGATAAATAGTTTTACCTTCATGCTTTGTCATTGTTATTAAATTGCTATTAGACTCATTGCTGGGAGTATATTGTGCCAAATTAGATGAATTTTTGATAGCAATTTAATTTGTCATATGAAATTATGCAGAATCCAAAATTAATTCAATCCTAGTCTTTTAAAAAATCTATCTACCAGACCCTGTTACCCAAACTAGAATCGGTATCTCTGATGAAAGTTAGCATTTAAAATGATTACAATGTTTCAACATAATAACTTACAAAGGACATCCCAATATTTTAGAGTTTTCACTTATTTCAAAAAGAATTTTACCAAATTCATCTCAGAACTAAAACAATGGATTCCAAATGAAAATCATAAATAGAAAATGTAATTTACGAAGTTGTATTAACAAGATGCATCACACGTTGCTTATAAGTATGACATTGTCCAACAAGACCTATAATCACTTCCTGCTTCAGACATTGCATATTGTAGCTATTCCAATTACAAATCTAAGCCTTGTAAAATAGCTTCAATACTACTAATACATGTATGAGCATATTCATTTTTTTAATGTCCTTGAAAATCATTATGTTGATATTTAATCTAAAAATCTACCCTCATATTATAAAGTACAAAAGTAAAATGTGCTCCCAAATGTTGCAACATATATTAAATGGAAAGCATCTACAAAAGTAGCCCTCAAGAAAAATACCATGTAGCTGGAAAAATATGCTTAGGATTGAATTAGAGACTTTGAGTAGCATAACAACAATAAGGAATTCAGTCTTAACATGAAACTTAGTAAATTAGTTGCAAATTTATCTGGCTAATGGATGCCACAATTTGGGTATGCTACTATGCCCATGAAGTATTTATCTTTACGGATATTCCATAAGTTTCTCTGACTCAATAATTTCCTCTCATCTATTACACAAGAGAAATTCATGAACTTTGGCTTTTGTACGATCTCCATTTCTACTTAATAACTAATACTATCCAAAAGTTTTGATTTGGCATTAGAGAAAACCATGTCCTTCTGAATATAAAACAAGGAAAATTCATAGACATTGTGAAAATCCAAATAGTGAATGATTTCATGACACAAAATAATAACAATAGTTGAATGGAATGCGCTTGAGTGATAAATGCACGTGCTCGTTTGAGAGACAAGAAAAAATATTAAAACTAAATAAAAGACCTACTCCAACATGTTGGGCAATGCTAGGTGGACATGTTTCATGACATAGATAAGAGAGATTCCCCTTCATCAACCTTGGGCAAGCCTGCAAAATAGATTCCATGCAACCTTAGAACTCATTCGCATGCCAAATGAGACTATTAATCTCTCTGAGAAATTAATGAATGAAAAAGATTCATCTGAATACTATCAACATATTCATAGGGATATCACAAAATTTTTGTGTTCAATAATTGAAGCAAAGAAAAATTCGGTGTATTATGCAAGTCTAAATAATGCTATCATTTTATATTTATAAAAACACTTACTGGGAAAAATAACAAAGTGTTCTCCCCTTAGATTACTTCCCATTTAACAAACCAAGGAAAATGCAATAGATATATTTATCAACAAAGAAATAACATCAACAAGAGTAACCATGCCATCTCTTAGCATTCTCAGTATTGCCATTGGCGCATAAAGAACTGGGCTACACTTCACAATGACAAAACCTTGAGCAGAATTCACTGTGGGAAGAAGGAAGTTATGTTTCCTTGGCAGGTGTTAGCTAGCAATCATTTCATATATCATCTTATAAAATAATTCCTAAAGCTAACCACATTTCAAAATTCAATAACAACTCATATATATCATTTCAAAATCAATTTATTCCAATTTTTGCATAACATTAGTAGGTTAGTGTTATGCCAAGAGAATGGAATTTATGTATCCTCTTGACTCTAACAAAGACAAAGGGCCATTCTTGTCACTCTTTGGAGGTAAACCATAAACTTTGAAGAGACACTAAGCCAAAATTATTGGGCACACAAAGGTCAAAAAACATGGCAAATGTATAGGACAAATAGAGTCAACTTTTATGAAAATGATAAATATCTCCCAGCAACAATTGAGAAAGGTTCAAAGAACATGCCTCCTCATACAACTTTAATAGCATTTTTGGATGAGATGTTATCACAGCAGACAAACACTTAGTTGCTGCCCTCTGAACCTTCCAGTTGATATCCTCATCATCGCTATATTCATTAGCACTCTCTCTACATCAACAAAATAGTATTTGTTAGAATTTTTTTAAAAATATAATATGAATGGAATTAAATCTAATTGAGTATAATGTATAAATAGCATTAGTTATCATTATTTAAGTAATCCCTTCAAAAAAAAATGTTAGGAAAATAATAATATAAACCCTTCTTTAAAAAATATTAAACTCAAATTAATAAATGTTACTCAGAGAATTTTTTTTTTTTTTTTAAATAGGCTTACCCCTAGGTCAAAATAAGGTGAGCTCCAATCATACATCACAAAACTCAAAACAAGGATTAGTTCTTGGCTCTGATACAATGTTAGAAATAATAAAATCGAAATGAACTAAAATTAACGAATTATAAATTAATCCAAGAGAGTTTGTGATGAACATAATTACCATACTTCAAAGAGCTTTCCAAGATCAACAGAAGAATGGAGACATAGATTTTGAAAGGGAAAAGGAAAGAAAACCCCTTGTGAATTATATGAATGAGGCAAATGCCTAAGAATGAAGAAAGAGAGAGAAGGAGACAATTAGAGCCATAGGCCTCATTACATGAACTACATCATGATTTTGTGTAAAGAATGAGAGAGAAGAATCTCTTATAAAGAGATGAGAGGAGGAGTTATTTGTAACTCCCATGTGAATGATTGCCACATTCATAAATGTGTGCATAACAAGTGTCATAATTCTCTTAAGGAGGAATAACTATTTGCCTTAATAAAGGAATTACAAAAATGAATTGTCCTCACATGTGGACTAGAGGACAAACAACTTAAGGGATACCTTGGTTTATCCCATTTAATAGATACAACCAAGGAAAGATTATAAATTCTAACAGTATTCACATGTTGGCAATAAAATTCATATTTAAATGAAAATAAAATACACCATTGTGCAAAAATTAAATTTTCTAAAGCAAATAGTTCTCTTAAGCAATTTTAACATACTCATCCTCCCCTCCATTACTCTCTTCTATATCTTCTTCCATATTATCAATGTAGTTTGGATCATAGCTTATGTAGTCCAAAGCAAGTTCCAAAATTGTATCACAATAAACAACCACATCTCTGGCACAACATAGGACAAAAATCTACAATGCCTGCAAATTGCATCTTTAAGGTGATTATTTACAAATTTTTGAATGATAAGGGTTTGCTATTTGAAGAATGAAATCCGAAGATGCATTTCACAAAACATACATATACTTTCAATATAGATGATATGAACTTTTAAAATGGAACCACTAATGTTAACAAATAGTGTGAGATGAAAATGCATAATTTCTCTACAACCAAACTCTTTAACACCTGCAAGCTATATTCTCTTAGCTCCTCATCAGCTTCAGATGCACTTTTACAATAGTTAATAAGCAGGGGAACAGTTTCATTTAGATGCAATCCAAACCAGTACCCAACAGCTCGACTGTAAGGGGAAAGGACATATATTAAAATAAGACTATAGCTTATATAGCTAAAGGCCATTGATGATACATTGATGAACACATGGACTACAAGATTAAAAAATTGAAACAAAATATAGAATTGCATTTTTAAGTAACATAAAATTTCACAAATATTATATTGTTTTTATATTTTCTATATCAGTTACAATATTCAATTATTTTTCAAAAGGCCTTTACTTTTTTAGCTTCTAAAACCATTTTTCCCATAAGAACCAACCATTAACTACCCAACCCAGCAATATATTATTAGTAAGTAGGAGATATTTTCCACAACAAGTCAAATTATGATATTGCTATGCAGATTAAACTTTGTAGATTTTAAGTCAAACTCATTGACCCATGTTTCATGAGTAATAGTTCACAAGGAATCATCTCTCATGAGAATGAATGGAACACTTAGCACTCGTTGCAATTAGATGATGCTCACAGGTGGTGGATAAGTTAATATTATAATTTATTAACTATAAGCTAAACCTATGGATCATAAACAAGCAAAAGACTAGTAGACTAAAAATGTGTTCTTAGCAACAATAGTTGTCTATTCATTTAATGGGACAAGAATGTATTCAGAGCCATGGATGAGAATCTCAAAGAAGTTCAGCCTTCACTGTTTGACTATCATGGCTATACTAGGATAACTGTGGTACAAGGGGTGAATAGATAAATCTGTCCCTACAATTGGGATTGACAATAGCAACAAATAAATAAGAAATATTTGAGAGAGATTTAAACAACATAGATCACCTGGAAGGCTCTTAAGGTTGGTGCTAGATGACAAAATCAGAGGTTTGAAAAGCATAGTTGAATTACTAGTCACAATGGGAAATAGAGGCTTGTTGCCTACCACTTGGAGAGCTAATGTGGATCCAGAACTTTAACATTTCTCATTCCTATACATGTGATTTGAGATATAACAATGCCTTAATATTGACTATGAAACTCAGTCTTTTCTTCTTTATAGTTAGTTTTTCAATTTATATTGCCAAAGCATTGATGAGAAACATCATTCAGTGTTAATCTGTAATCTGCTCAAGTAATTTGGTTCCAAATGTTTGGTGTAACATGATCACAATGTACTAGTCATTTGAGTTCTTAGTTTTCATTATTGGAATCAAAGTTTCTTTTTAAGATTGAGGATCTGAGGACCAAAGGAACCACATTTTCAAGAGTGGTGGGTCTTTCCTTGGAAAATTTTCTAGGACCAGAACCATGGTCTAATGCACTCATAGAACTTGAATGACTCAATCCTGAAATTGAACTTGTCATTGACATTTATGGGCTTTGTGCTCCTCCCATATTTTTTTTCTCTTGCTCCCTCATTGCAACAATGTAATCATATGTGCTAACACCCTATTATTGGCATTTCAACCAAAGGAAATAAGCATAAAATACATTCATCATATAATAGAAGGAATACCAAAAAGTTGAATACAGAAAATATCAATATTTCAAATCAAAGTTTTGACAAGATTATCAACCTTTCTTATAAGTAAAAAATGGAAGAAGAAAAGTTTTCCAAGAGGAAGCATTGCAATCATAGACAAAATAGTGCATGAACCTTGTAAAATGACTCAATTGAAAATTTGAACACTATGTGATAAAAGGATTGTTTTACATAACTCATTATCACTTCAATGGGAAATATTATAATTCTTATTTGCCCATAAATTTGAAAATGAGAGGAAAAATATGCAAAGATTTTTGCACCAAGACAACAACAAATGGTCCCAATGAGAAACTACTATTGAGCTTAGATATAATCTCCACATCAAAGTGACTCTGATTAAGGAAACATCGCACTATTACAAAGAGTCCAATTGACCACTAAAGTATAAGCTGCAATCCAAGCCCAAGATGTACAACCCATGTACCTGTCAATAATAAGTGAGAGCCAAATGATCTAAATGATTGCTTTCTATAAGCTAGAATAAAATTTTAGACCTTAAGGTGGGTTTGAACCAAGCAGAAGGAAGGCTCAATCAAAATGCTCCTAGATCTAGAGCACGATGGTTTAAGCACCATGCTATAATTAGCTAAAAATTAATGCAAATATGTTGGCCACCTATTCTTAGCTTAGGTGCAATGTATAAGGATCAACATATGGTTCCTATGGCTTACAACTCAAGCTTTAAAGGAATTGGTTTGATTTAGTTCCACTTTCTCTTCCCTAGACTTTGTCATAAGGTGTAGTGGAAAATATGGAGGAAAGGCCTACCAAGGAAACTCATATTTGTATCATGAAGTAATTATAAATATCTATATAATAGGGATCATTTTTCTTTTTTCTTTTTTCTTTTTCATTTTGAATATTTATTGAAGAAAAGAAAAAACCAAGTTTACTAAGAGAAGGGTAGAAATCATCAGGACAAAAAAATCCTTGTAGTTCCTTCATCCCATAGAATTGTTAATCCATTGCATCAACAAACACTAATTAGTGCAAGGATACTACATTTTAACTTATGTTGTATGCATTATCTAAGGTAGAATAGAAGAATAATGTAATTGTACAGAATGAAAATAAAGCCATAAGTTTAGGAAATAGTTGGCCATCCTATACCTGGCAATGATGATCAAAACTATCAACACATTTGTCACATACTCAACAGTGCTTGTTGTTTTTAAAGATCTGAAAAGGTAACAAGTCAATTTAGAACTAAGCTCTCAAAATTGTGTCACTCTAAGATCTCAACTATTTCCTCTTGATTGATCATCTGATAACTGCTGAAAGAGAGCTTTGGGATAAGCTATAGGCATCCATCAAACCATAAAGGATTTTGTCAGACGGTGTAGATGAAGTAGTAGCATTTTCCTTGGGAGACATGCTTGAAAAATGGAAGCATAGATAAGTCATGTGAACTATTTGACAGGATGCCTGAATGTAATGTGCTCATCAAAAGTCATGGTTGTTGGATATGCACAAAATAGATATATTGAGAGAATATATTTTTTTGAGTTGCAATTGCCTTGGTAGACATGCATGCAAAATGTGGAATCCTAGATGAATAATTCAACTGAAGCTTTTCAAAAATTGGCTCTTACAAGCCAGTTGAAGCTTGTGAGTGAAAATAGCTTTAAGTCAATAAGAGTAAATGATATGGGAGAAGAAAAGTACATAAAAAATGTCTCCTAAAATAGTACCAATAATCCTAAGGAATCATGTGTTTGTGTTCAAACATGAAGCTTTTGATATTGCCAAAAGTAGTCCAATTCTCTCAAACTATAGTTATATTATGCAAGCCATGGTAAAGATTCAGCTACAATTAAAGATTTAGCTACAATAGAAATAGGAACAACTGAGGTGTCTAGCAATGAAAGGAGTAACAAATCTCCAAAAGGATACAAGGGTGCCATATTTAACAGATCATCCCACCCTTTGGAAGAAAGTTATTATTTTCAAATTTTGTACGCTATCTGTCTAGGTTTTTGATGCAGGAGCATCAAGGCCAAGGATGATGACATGAGAAGACAAGGTGTCAACATGACCATATTGGGTCATTAAATGTCATCAGACCTTGTAAAGGTCCTTTTTGATATGTTTGTAATCATTAAAGTTCAAGTTGTAAGCCATTAATGGCATCATAGTAAAAGGACAAGGAATGTACCTAAGGGTTATTAATGTAATGCAATGAAGTATAAAGGGGTAGAGTCCTAGGGTATACTAGGAAGTATAAATATGGTCAAAGGTCATAATGTGCATGCAATTGAAAAAATTATGTAACATTGTCAAAAAGGTGACAATAGGTCACATAGGACACCATGATGAGTCAAGAGTTTAAGTGAAGGTGTTTATAAGTCTTTTAAGCATAGGGGAGTCAATTAATGTTAGAAGTTTCATAAAGGTTTGAGTCATCAATTTCCAAAGTCCTAAGAGTCAGTAAAGAATCATTTTGAAAAGTTATTTAAAATGTTATTAAACTGTTAGAGATAGTTAGGGAGAAGTTGGTCATTTTCTAAGTGGTTAGGTAGTTTAGAAAGGAAAAAGGAGTTTATATAAGCATGTAAATTGATGTAAAGGGTGTGTGTGTCAAGGATCATTTGTAAAAGCTTTGAAAATTCAATAAAGAAACCAGTATTTCTTTGCCAGTTTGAATTGTCACATAGCGACTTACGTTTTGGTCATCTTTTAATTTGTGTAAGTTTTACTTTGTATCTATCTTTCCTTTTTGAACACACCAATGCATTAGAAGGTTTTAAATATCCTTTTGATTAGAAGTAGGTCTTCTGCTAAAGAGTTTTTTGTACACGAAAAAAAACAAGTGACTGTCTGCTATCACGTGACAGAAAACTATTTTTTTTCTGAGACAAATTTAAGAAATGACCCCTCCCACTGTTGTATTATATTTGTAACTCATGGGAGAGGGTTTCTTAATGTCTAATACACCCATTTAATATGATTTTATGGAGAAATATGCAGGGATGTTGGAGATAAAGAACTTTGATTGTAATAGGGTGCTGCTTGGAGTCACATGGTGTTTGGGACAATTATGAGTTGGGAGGTTCCATCCACACGAGGGGTATATTTTATGACTTGGAAGATCAAGATAGGACCATTGAAATGTGTTAGATCAATTAGAAGGATTTGGAAATGTTTGGAAGGGCATGTTTGAGAAAACCCTAGGCTTAGGCACCTGGGAAGGAGGGTTTGATGGATGAGTGGGAAAACCTTGATGGAATCTCCTGGAAATATGAAAATCCATTGTTTGGGGTTAATTACTACTTTTTTGGAGGTTAGATGATTTCTGGGATGAGAGCATTTAGTACTTGCTTTGTAACAGGAGGGCTAAAAGAGGGCTAATTGTGAGGTAGCAACATTGGTTTGGGTAGTTGGTCCAAAGGATTAGTATGAGATTTTGAGATATGTTATGTAGAAAAGAAAAGGGTATCTGGATATGGGTTTAGTTTTAAGAGTGTTTTGGAAAAGGTGAGAGAAAAAAGTGAAAAATTGATTAGGCAGGGTTAATTGGAATTAGGCCTAGTAAGGGGCTAGAACTTGGATTTTGGTATCAAATGAAGAGATGAGGGTTTTAAATCCTTGAAATCATGTTAGTTGAAGTTGTTTAAGGTGAGTGAAGGTTGAAGAAACACCTAGTGAAGGCAAAGTTAAAGTTTGAGCCTATTGAGACATTTTGGGCATTTGATGGGTGCAAGCAAAGTCAAGGTTTGAGCCTATTGAGTATGGGCATCAAATGAAATTTCATTGGTCACCTAAGCTACTAAAATCATTTATCTTGTACAAATAAAATATATTTTAGGTTATAGATACTCACAGTGAACTTCAAATTGTTGACTTCAAGGGAGATGACAATTTATTCAGTCACCTACAAATATTCTAGATTATCTGCTTCAGAAGGATAAGTTAGGTGTATATATTGGATCTTCTAGCGTAGCTTTTGTCAAGAGGTTATGTGGTCAATCAATTGCCTCATCTATCAAAAACTTTTCATCCTCGACAAAAAAAACAAGTGGGATACGAGAAGATGATATGAAGATTTCAGAAAGAATGGAAAATATATCGATTAGAAGAGCTACCCAAAGAATTTAATTGGATAAAAATTATGACACATTATTAGTAGCAAACATGGTGTTACTATTCAATAGAGAAGTTATGGAAGCCATTCAAATATGTTACTAGATATATGTTAAACTTCTGGGTTTCTATATGGAAGCCATTCAAGTACATTCCCTCTGTAAAGAATTCAATAAAGAAGTTATCAAATTCTTCCCCAAAGATGGAGAAGAATCTTTGATCAACCATTTCTATTAGAATGATATTGTAGAATTTACCCATAATGGTCATTTAAGTCACTTGATGCATAGTTTAGAATATTATTATGGACAACTATTGCTGAGGGCAAAAAAAAAAGGGTAAATATATAAAGGGAACAAAATGATCAAATATCAAACATTGTAGGTAGCCACACATAAATCCCATATCACATTTGCATTGTATGTTATGGGCAGTAGTAGTTGTAGATCATTTTAGACCTACGACATGCAAAGTGTCCATTTTATGTTAGTTTGAGTTTCACTTGGTTTCAAGAATACTATAATATTCTCTACTTAACAAGGCCAACCACATGAAGGTGGAAGCTCATCTGGCCTCACCTCCCTCCCCTAACATCAGTCTAAAGTACCCATTATCATCTAATTACATACTTTATTCATTCATTCATCCATTTATGAACTATAACATTCAATCAATAAAATCACATAACATTTATTAATATGATATAAAATTCATTAATACACATTACTAATCAAGACTTCATTAACACATAACAATATTCACTAACATAAAATAAAAATCTGTATTAATATGCATCATTCATACATAAATACTTAAAACAAAGTTCTTTCATTATCCAACAAGGTTTATCAAAGAAGATTTTTAAAACATCATTTCTTTTTTTTGTTTTTCTAAGGTCTCTTAAGAAAAGCGCTCATAGGAGCATCCATATCTACATCATTCTCCTCCTCTTCTGGTATGTGTAATGTCAAATTACGATGGCTCCTTCTCTTTGGAGGAGAAGGAGGTTGCTACACTAAAGGGGGCTATGTTGCAAGAATAAGTGAATGGGATAAATTCGCATACTCTTTTTATTTTTCTAACTATTACAAGTCTGTAATTAAGTACGAGTACAACATAAAATGTATTTTTCTTACCTAACAATGCCACATCATGTACATTAACATTTTGATCCGCCATTGCATCAACATGTTGAACACTTGGAACATGGTCCACTCCTTCAGCATGATGTTCAACATGCTCTGAAATATTCAAAAAAAGGATACACCTCAAATTCCAATTGAAAATGTTAAATTGTATTCATAATTGCATAATTAATTTCCAATAGAAAATTAATACCTCCACCACTATAATGCACATCATGGCCTTCATCACTAGTAGGTCCTGTGGTAGGATATGAAGGCTATAGTAAAATGTTATGCACATTGTTATGTAGTCAATTTACATTTAAAACTAATACCAAAAAAAATCTTCTAAACTATTTAATTTCATTTAGTTTTCATCTGACCAATTTACCTGTGAGATATCATTTGGTGCACTAGATTCTTGGGCAAGGCTTATAGATTCTTTGCATAGGTGTGCAACCACAACTTTATAGCCTTCCTTCAAGGCAATTTTTCTATCTTCATCTGTGACTTGCACATTGAAATTTATGCCCTGTGTTTTTTGCTTGATAATGTCAATTTTCTAGGTATGGTTTCATTAAACAAAACTATTTGCAATATTATATTTTAAAAAAAAATAAAATTTCATTGCTCTACTTACAAGTCAAGACTGGAGATTCATATAGCCACCAGAGCGAAGTTTGTGTTGGCCAACCTTTTCTATTCTCGCTTTTGTAGGCACCAATATGTCTTGCAATCTATGAACAATTCCAAACATCTTAGATTATATATTTACAAATATCAATAATTAATGCATGATTACAATGTACTTACTACTATAGTGACATACCTCTTCTTTCCCTGTGGTACTTCATTATCTCTATCTTCACATAGCCTTTTCTCCTTTGTATCTTCTATTATTTCATTTCACTCCATTGGTGGAATCATAGGAGGATGGTCGTACTTTAGGTTATCCTTATGAGCCCTTCTATATTGATCCCTCACAGTCCTTATATGCTTTACTACTCTTTTCAGAAGTAGGCCAGTGTCAAAAATGTTTTTCCCAAATTTCTCCTCAATAGATGCAATTAGCTGATTTTTTAATTCCACAGCTTGTAAATTCCACCTTTTTAAAAACAAATAGATTAGTAGATCAATAACTTTAATATATTATAATAAATAGAAGAAAATAAAAATTATATAGCAATGATATGAAACTATGTACCTTTTACATATGGTGGGTCCAAATAGTCTCAATGTCATATGAAAAAGATGTTCAAAGAAAGCATTATTGCCTACAAAAAAATAAAGGATTTATCAGTCCAAAATGAGTAATGTAAAAGTAAACTAAATTTACACTTTAAATAATAACAATTTTAAAACACTTGGAAGCTTTCGTTCTTTTAATGGAAACATAGTTTTCTTATTCAGCAACAATGCCCCTTCATAAGAAATAATACTAATCATACGAATTGCTCCAAGAAATGGATCAACTTTAGTAGTAATGCTCTCTGTTGGTCTATCACCTGAAACATTATGACAATTAAATGACAATTTTAGTACTACTCTTTGTTGGTCTACCTCCCTACCTATGTCCATGTCTCTCTATGTGTGGGTATATATGTATGTATGTATGTATGTATGCGTAGTGTGTCTATGCATGTGTTTGTGTGTATGCAAGCTTCTATAGACATCATTTAATCACTGATATGCTACTTCATTGTTCCTCAACTTGTAGAAATACATTACAAAATATAGAAAAACAAGGTTTTACCAGTTCTAGTTGGCATAGACGATGATGTTTGCATGTTCCTTATTGCCAACAATGTAGCAGTCAATACTGGACCACCAACCAAAGGAGGAGTCCACACTTCATCATGAGTTGAAGAATAGAATATTGTTAGCAAAGACATTTGCAATGGATTAAGATCAAATGGGATACTAGTGAGAAACCTCCACAAAAAAAAGTTAAGTGTGTTACTTACATGAAGGTTGTCCGCAACAACCCTCACCATGTTCACCATGTGATGTCGCAACTAGCACATATGTCTATACAAGAACATATAAAATTAGAGATCATGATCCATAAGATACTATAAAATATTAATATCTATTGAACTTCTATTATTGCTTTAGTCAAATTATTGCTTACCTTCAAAGATTGGATTCTACGGTCCAATTCTATTCTCAGTGCCTCTTTCTCCTCACTTCTGTCACCATTGATGATAATGTTAACAAGTTCATCAGTGTATCTTTGCTTAATTTGTTGGGTGATGAATACAGGGTCAGTACTAAGGGCAATGTCATGTAGATATGACACCCGTATTTCAGATAGCATTTGATCAGTGATCATTGTAGCTTTTTCCTATCATTTTTAGTATGGTAACCTACTAAATTGAGTAGGATAACTTTTCATTCCTTTAGGAAGTTGGTTATTGATGCCTTGAAAATCTTCACAAGCATCAATTACAATATTAGTAAATATAAGACAATATCAAAATACAAATTGTAAACTTGGGACCACAAATTAGACATTACCTCGACAATTTAGTCGATCGTATTCCAACTTCCATAAATGAGGTGGCATTCTTCGTGGCCTTGATGATGTCTCTTCTTTCCCATTGAAAAGATGTTTTTTGGCAATTTGATACCTATAATTATTGTGGAGAAAGTGTCTAAACTCATCAAACACTTGCTTTCCTAAACTTCTCGAATGATGACATTTCATCTTCGGACCACAAACTGGACATGCAAATTTTCCCTTTGTCTGAAGACCTAAAAGATCATGTATAATTGGATCATGTACAATTATCATGCACAACTTAAGCATTCGACAGTAATGTGTAAGCACTATAATAGACCAAAAATATGTGATCTTAACAATATAGCATACCGCAAAAATGAGTTAGCCGAGGGGCATGATGTATTGCCCATACAAGCATTGCATGGAATTGAAATTGTTGATGTCCTATTGGAATTGAGATTAAATTTAGTACCAATTGCATTATTTAATAATATATTGAAATGATCATTTTTTAATTATTACAGTCTGTCCTACCTCTATCCCTTCTACAACAGTTTGACAATAGTATTAAAAAATTTATATATGATTTTTGAAAATACATGAGGTTAGAAGTGTTTTTTCTTAGATTTGTAGCTTTTTATCTAAAATCTATTGTATAATTTTATTTGAAATCTCCTTTATGTGTTTTTGCATGTTGAATCTCTTTTAGGTGGTTATCATCTAAAGAAATTGATAAAAAAGATATAAAATATTGGAAGAGAAAAATTCCATAGCTTATGTGTGAAATGCAAAAGTGTTTACCTCTAACATTTTTCAATGCTCAACAACACTACCTCATACATCAAGTTGAGGAGATTGAATTGTGTGGACCTGTACAAGCTAGATCAATGTGGATGGTTGAGAGGCACATGAAATTTATGAAGGGATTGGTTCGACAAAGAGCATGTCCTAAGGGTTCTATGATAGAGGGATATATGATATACCAGACCATGGTGTATATCAGTGAATATCTTCCAAAGTTTGCAATAGGTATCCATGTAGATCACATTTGGGATCCCAACTATAATGAAAAATTCAAAGGGGAGTACCTAATGGGGAAAGGTAGATTGAGGAGGGTGAGAGGTAATTATAAGTTTTATTTTGTAATTTAACAATTCTTATCTAGCATCAATATATATATATATATATATATATAAGTTGTTTCTAACTGGTGTAATTGTCTTTTTTATAGTTGGTCGTGAGTGGGATGCACTATGCTTGCATATTGCAAACAATCTTGATTGGATGACCGTATGGATTGAAAAATCTAAGAAAATGGTCACTCATTAACATGGGATGGTGTTGCATCATCGGTTAAAGAAGCTCATCGTAATGGAGATCCCAATGTTATGCCAATGGTACTGGATCTAATATATGGCTTAAGAGATACAAAGGTATGCATAAGATTATTAATCATGAGATATAAGTTTAATATCAACTCACAGATCAATGAGAAGATTCTTGACATGTTTGAATAATTGTAGGTCAAACACCACAAAGCTATGTACTACCATGGTTATAAATTTCACAAAAAAAAAGTTAGATGAAACGAAAAAAATGTGTGATTCTGGGATAAGTGTTATCTTCGTGGTCACCAATATTTCATCTAGAAATGACATACATCCTCAACAATCTGAAAATTGATGCTATGGCATTTTGGATGATATACTTGAGTGCAACTTTAATTCATTCAAAATAGTTCTATTTGTCATCAAATGGTTTAGGTTATGACTGAATTCAAATGATCCTGATAGAACTATTATTGAACATGATAGTGGATTTACTATGATTAATACAAGGTCATTTGAGCCAATCAGAGATGAGCCCTATGTTCTTCCAAGCCAATGCAAGCAAGTGTTTTACTTTGGTGTTCCACACAAACCAAGTTGGTCATTTTTTATTAGACATGACCCAAGAGGAAGGTCAATAAAGTATAATGTGATCGAAGAAGAAGATATTGAAGAAGCACAAGAGGAAGTAAATGATTATCAGGAATGACAGTTACCCAGTGATGAAGAAGAAGAAGAATGATAATGGTGATGATGGTGATGATGATGCTGATGAAAATCATGATCATGGTGATGAAGATGGTGATGGTCATGATGATGATAGTGATCAAGAGGATGATGATGGTGATGAAGATGGTGGTGGTGATGACGATGATTAAAGTGACAAGTACGATGATGGTGGTGGTGGTGGTGGTGATGATGATGATGATGATGACATGGATGAAGATCATGATGACCAATGAAATATCCAAGTAGGATCAATGTCAACTATGATGAGGTCTTGTATGACCAAATATTTCTTTCCAAACCATATGTGCACATATAAACATTAAGTAGAACATGTCAAATATTTTTTTAGATATAAACATTACTTACGCTAAATTTTTAACTTAAGACAAATGATTTACATATACAATCTACTTTATTATTAATATTTTTTTTGGTAAGTCTATTACTTTAATTTTGTTGCTGATTTCTAAGACTTACTAATTTTTTTCACAGGGCAATATGGATGCACCAAGTTAGACACCTTCAATAGAGGTAAACATTAATTATTGTAAATTTTAATGTTAATATAGAAAAAAAATTCATATTATTATGTTCTTTTCTTTATGTCTTTGGAGTTATTTTGATGAAAGTGTACAAATATTTGATGTCACAAATGATAGGAAAAAGCTACAATGGTCGCTGATCAAATGCAATCTGAAATACAGGTGTCATATCTACATGAAATTGGCCTTACTACTGACTCTGTATTCATCACCCAAAAAATTATGCAAAGATACACTGATGAACTTGTTAACATTATCATCAAGGGTGACAGAAGTGAGGAGAAAGATGCACTGAGAATAGAATTGGACTGTAGAATCCAATCTTTGAAGGTAAGCAGTAATTCAAATAAAGCAGTAATAGAAGTTCAATAGATATTAATATTTTATAGTATCTTATGGATCATGACATCAAATTTTATGTGTACTTTTATAGACATATGTGCCAGTTGTGGCATCACATGGTGAACATGGTCAGGGTTGTTGTATAGTACCCTCGCGTAAGTAACACTTTGTTTGTTTTGATCAACATTATAACACTTACTTCTTTTTTTGTGGATGTTTCTCACCAATATCCCATTTGATCTTTATCCATTGCAAATTTCTTTGCTAACAATATTCTATTCTTTAGCTCATGATGAAGTGCAGACTACTCCTTTGGTTGGCAGTCCACTGTTGTCTGCTACATTTTTTGCAACAAGGACCATGCAAACATCATCATTTGTGCCCACTAGAACTGGTAAAACCTTGTTTTGCTATATTTTGTAATGTATTTCTCCAAGTTGATGAGCAACTAAGTAGCATATCAATGCTTAAATGATGTCTACAGAAGCCTGCATACACACAAACACATGCATACACACACCACCCATACATACATATATACCCACACATAGAGAGACATGGACATAGGTAGGGAGGTAGACCAATAGAGAGTGGTACTAAAATTGTCATTTAATTGTTATGATGTTTCAGTTGATAGACCAACAGAGAGCAATAGTACTAAAACTGATCAATTTCCTGGAGTAGTTCGTGTGATTAGTACTGGTACATATGAAGGGACATTATTGTTGAATAAGACAACTATGTTTCCATTTAAAGAACAAAAGCTTCCAGGTGTTTTAAAATTGATATTATTTAAAGTGTAAATTTAGTTGATTTTTACATTACTCATTTTGAACTGATAAATCCTTTATGTTTTTGTAGGTAATAATGTGGTGGGGACACAACCCAAGAACAGAATGGACACAACAGAAAAGGGAAATTGTATTAATCGAGAAAATAAGCTAGTACAAATAGTACAGAGAAAATAAACTTCAAAACATGCCCTAAGGGCATACAATAGCATAAATCTGGAGATAATTTCTCCTTTCAGTACGTCCTCTCAAACTCCACTCTGAACTGCCTTTTACAATGCCAGATATCTCCTTAAATAGACCCCGGAGGGTTAAGGACTAGGAGTACATTCTAGAAAGTGCTAGTAGGCATCCACCGACCAAATAGAAGGTTCCAGAAGTTGCGTTAGAAGTCAGTGCAAATCTAGAAGAATCCAAAAATGGTAACCGAACTTTCGGGAGGCATAACTTTACAAATTGTAGCTCTTGAAGTGCTCTATAGCCCTATGGAAAAGCTTTACTTGTCCCCCATTTGTCAGCCCTTTTGGAGGTCATTTAATGCCCCTAACCTAACTCTAAAGCATTCTTAGGAGGTCTCCAAAACCCAAAAAACTGCAATAACTTTCAAACCATGGGGCCTTTTTACTTGATTCTTTTTCTGGAATGCTCTAAATCACAACTACATTCATCTGGCCAAATTGCATGCTCCTATTTTTTCGAGATTTTCTAGCACACTGATAGTTGAACTGTGAGAGTTGGAACCTTTATTTGACCCAAATGGGTGTCCAAAAATGAAAACACATGAAACAGAAACTAAGTCTAAGTATATTTTTTGGGTGACACAAGATTGCCCTTATACCTCTGGATGCTCCTGCATCATAATGCTTTCTTTGAACATCTTTTTCATATGACATTGAGACTATTTGGACCCACCATATGTAAAAGGTACGTAGTTTCATATCATTGCTACATAATTTTTTTTGAATTCTATTTATTATTAAAGTTATTGATCTAACAATCTATTTGTTTTTAAAAAGGTGGAATTTACAAGCTGTGGAATTAAAAAATTAGCTGATTGCATCGGTTAAGGCAAAATTTGGAAAAAACATTTTTGACACTAGCCTACTTCTGAAAAGAGCAGCAAAGCATATAAAGACTATGAGGGATCAATATAGAAGGGCTCTTAAGGATAACCCAAAGTACGATCGTCCTCCTATGATTCCACCGAAGGAGTGGAATGAAATAATACAAAATGCAAAGGAGAAAGGGCTATGTGAAGATAGAGATAATGAAGCAGCACAAGGCAAAAAGAGGTATGTCGTTATAGTATTAAGTACATTGTAATTATGCACTAATTATTGATATTTGTAAATATATAATCTAAGATGTTTGAAATTGTTCATAGATTGCAGGACACATCTATGGCTACAAAAGTGAGAGTAGAAAAGGTTGGCCAACACAAACTTGGCTCTGGTGGCTATATGAATCTCTAGTCTTGACTTGTAAGTAGAGCAATGAATTTTTTTTTAATTTTTAAATATAATGTTGCAAACAATTTTTTTTAATGAAACCATACATGAAAAAATGGCATTATGAAGCAAAAAACATAGGGCACAGATTTCAATGTGGAGGTCACAGATGAAGATAGAAAAATTGCCTTGAAGGAAGGATATAAAGTTGTGGTTGCATGTCTACGTGAAGAATCTATAAGCCTTGCCCAAAAATCCAGTGCACCAAATGATATCTCATAGGTAAATTGGTTAGATGAGAAGTAAATGAAATTAAATAGTTGAGAAGATTCTTTTTTGGTATTAGTTTTAAATGTAAATTGACTACATAACATTGTGCATAACATTTTACTGCAGCCTTCATATCCCACCACAGAACCTACTCGTGACAAAGGCCATGATGTGCATTATAGTGATGGAGGTATTAATTTTCTATTGGAGATTAATTATACAATTATGAATATAATTTAACATCTTGAATTGGAATTTGACGTGTATCCTTTTTTTGAATATTTCAGAGCATGTTGAACATCATGCTGAAGGAGTGGACCATGTTCCAAGTGTTCAACATGTTGACATATTGGCAAATCAAAATGTTAATGTACATGGTGTGACATTGTCAGGTAAGAAAAATGCATTTTATGTTGTACTCATACTTAATTATAGACTTGTAACAGTTAGAAAAAGAAAAAGAGTATGCTAATTTATCCCATTCACTTGTTCTTGCAACAGAGCCTCCTTTAGTGCAGTAACCTCCTACTCCTCCAAAGAGAAGGAGCCATTGCAATTTGACATTACACATTCCAGAAGAGGAGGAGAATGATGCAGATATGGATGCTCCTATGAGTGCTTTTCTTAAGAGAGCTCAGAAAAACAAAAAAAAGAAATGATGTTTTAAAAATCTTCTTTGATAAACCTTGTTGGATAATGAAAGAACTTTTTTTTAAGTAATTATGTATGAATGATGCATATTAATACAGATTTTTATTTTATGTGTTAATGAAGTTTTGATTAGTATTGTGTATTAATGAATTTTATATCATATTAATGAATATTATGTGATTGTATTGATTGAATGTTATAGTTCATAAATGGATGAGTGAATGAATGAAGTATGTAATTAGATGATAATGGGTACTTTAGATTGATGTTAAGGGGAGGGGGGTGAGGCCAAATGAGCTTCCACCTTCATGTGGTTGGCTTTGTTAAGTAGATAATATTATAGTATTCTTGAAACCAACTGAAGCTCAAACTAACATAAAATGTACACTTTGCATGTCATAGGTCTAAAATGATCCACAACTACGGCTGCCCATAACATACAATGCAAATGTGATATGGGATTTATGTGTGGCTACCTACAACGTTTGATATTTGATCATTTTGTTCCCTTTATATATTTACCCTCTTTTTTTTTTCCCTCAGCAATAGTTGTCAATAATGATATTCTGAACTATGCATTAGGTGACTTAAATGACCATTATGGGTAAATACTACAATATCATTCTAATAGAAATGGTTGATCAAAGATTCATCTCCATCTTTCAGGAATAACTTGATAACTTCTCTATTGAATTCTTTACAATGGTTATGAAGGTGTGAAAAGTTCACAATGGTACTAAAGCAATATATTAGTCGAAGAATAAAAAGTTAAAACTTAGCACCTACTGGATGTGTACTCCAAGGCTTTTATTCTATTGAGGAATGTTGTGTCACTGTTCACCCTGTTGCAAGCAGGTGCACACGAGGATGAAATAAAAAGTAAGTTTCACCCTTGAAAAATAATTATGCTGATAAGGACAGTGAGGATAGTGCCATGGACATTTATATGCATCCTGAAAATGGTGTTATTGAATGTTGGTTTTGCAAGCATTTAACTTGAGGATACAAACAAGGTTTAGAGCTTAATGTGCTTGTTTTATTAGCTCCAATGAAAATGGTTCTAATGAGATTTCTAGTATTCATGTTCTCTCTTCATGAGAATGAGACTAAGAGGGTAATTTTTATTTTTTTTTACTTCACAGAAGCATGCTAATAGGATTGTTGATGAGGGCACATGCTTGCTTATGAGTAAGCTAGGTTCTATAGCTATATGTCTCTTGTTTTTCCTCTTGATGTTAGCTCAATTTTTGAGGTGAATTGTGTTTATAGGCTAGGTCTATTTAAAATCTTTGATTAGAATTGTCCTACTCGTGAGATTGTTTCCCTTGGTTATATTTTGGATAACTAGTTGAAAATGTTAAACTATTGTGGATGCAATGTAGAGAGTTTTTTTAAACTCATTTGGTAAATGTGTTGATCATGAACTTCTTGTGTTTGAAGTTCCCTTGACATCAAAAATAGTATTTATTCAAAATATGATAATAGCTTTATCAACGTTTAAGAAGTTATGGTATTATTTAGGTTAATATGTTATAGCATAATACAAAGTAGATCAAGTTGTGAATTTTCTGTGAATATTCTGCAAATCTGCTGAATTAGAGGGCTTCATTAATACCAAAGACCCTGTCCCTAGTATGTCAAGTGTAGGCCCTAATATGAAAAGACTAAGGACCCTAAGTGTATATTATATATATGCCATATATTTGTTCAATATATCTAGCTCAAAGCTTCAAGCTAAACTCTACATTCTACCATCTGCATTCAACCTTAGGATTCATGGCACTAAATTTTGTTTTAAGGTTACATTACCATTTTGATATGAATAATGACATAGTATTTTATTAATATAGTTTAAAATGATTAATATGGTTCTAGATTTTTATGGATATAGAAGTTTTAGGCTTCATATATATATATATATAAATATAATCTCTATGTCTTGCATTGACATACCTAGATTGTACCCTAACTTTTGTTGCTCGACTAGAAATGCAGGCTTAAGAAGGGGTCCCTATAGTGATAGTCATGCATCTGCCAATGACCATATATAAATTGATACATGTAACCTTCTTCAAATATTTTTGCATCATTGAAAGTTCTTAATATATTTATTTTTAATATTATTCATGTCTGCAAAATGGTTGTGCAATAATACAAGCTGTACTGATCACTATATCATCTTACAATGTGCAAAATTCAGCAAGCTATGATGGCTTATCAAGCATCACATCTTCTTTATGTCCAACAAGGAGGATTCTAACAAATGATATGACATTAGCAAGTAGGAATATTACTTCTATTTCTATTAGAAAGTATAGGAGAACTTGTTTGGTAGTAGCACATGCTTCTCGTGTTTTGGATCCAATCTTCTCAACTTCAAAGAATTCAAATGACTCTTCAAAGAAATCAAGTAAGATTTTCTTCAGAACAAGGTGTTACAATTTCCTTTCATTTAATGTAATTGGGCCATACTTAATTTGGTAAAGCAAATTCCTTTTGCTATGTGTAAAAGGGCAGGACTATTAAATGTGATCTATCACTATAATTTAAAATCACCTAGCTTATGGAAATCTATTCATACCTTCTTGCTGAAGGATCTACAGCCAAACTTGGAACCTAGACTGAAATGAGCACAGTTTTAGAAATTTAGATCAAAATATAGGCTTTTTAAAAACTGGTTCAAAACATGCATCTTGTTGTGTATTTACTTTTGTTACTTTTCCAATTCTATTAAGGTTATTATGGACTTTGGTTTGGTTTATTTTTAGTCACCTTTTGCTCCATACCGAATTGAAACTCTCCTCTTTCTCTTATTTCAGCTTTGAATGCATATTTTCAATTTAAATCTCTCTAGAAAGGTTAGAGCTTCCTCCTTTGGCTTTTGAACCTTTCATGATAAAGTTCAGTTCAGTGGTAAAATAAAATAGTTGGGCATATTATTGTGCAAGACAAGCTCATAACATCTAAGTCTAGGAAATTTTATTAGGCTATTTCAATTGTTTTCTATTGGTAGTTAAAAATTCATAGTTGTAGCTTCAATAAATGTGTTTGGATACTTATTTTAAGGTTCAGATTAGAAAGCAACACACTAAGGTGAATGCATGATGGTTTATAAAGATTAGGAATTGACCTATAAGGAAAATACATTATTATCTATAATGCAATTTTTTGTCATCTTTAATGTTGTAGCTGAAGCAACCTTGATTTTGATCCATCACAGGGAGTCATTATGGAATGAGAAAAATTTATTCATTGGGTGTGTGGATGTATCCCTGGCTCAAAAAGGAGTAGAAGAGGCTGTTGTCGCTAGAAAAAGGATTAGCAACATTCTAGTTGATCTAATATTTACTTCTGCATTGGTTTGGGCTCAGATGACTGCTATGCTTGTGATGACTCAGCACCATAGGAAAAAGGTTTTTTAGTCAAATCTTTACTTTATGTTTATGCTAGCATTAACTACTTTTCTCCTCTATATATGCAAGGGTAGGTGTTTAAATGGTTATTACTTGAGTTTAGTATCAATTCTTAGGAAATTTAAATTTTGTATCCAGTAAGAGTTGACAAATGCATAGATGGAGTTTTATTCATTGAGAAAAATGAGGGGGTGATTTTATTAGATAAATTGCATTTGGTAGGAGCCTTCTGAATTTCCAATTATCCTTTTTTCTAAGGCCTTCATATTCCTAAAAGGTTATTGTGGCCATTGCTACTCAACCAATTTCTAAGCCACTGCTCAATAGTTGACTTCTAATTTTCTAACATTTTGAGCAATTTTTTGAATGTTTAGAGCTATAGAGGCCGGTATAAAACCTCTTACCTTTGGTTAAAGCTAGAGAACTATTTGCTTACATGGGATTCATTGAACACCTGGTTCAATGTGATTTGTGCATCTTAAAATTTCTTGAATAATGTCAAGATTTTCCTATTTTATTTGGAATATGCATTGGGTTAATATAATTACATCCTTTTATATCACCCTTTGTTCACAATTTTCTAGTCAATTATCATGATAGACTTGAACTTGACTATCATCTCAAAGCCGTGTGTTTATTGTTTTTAAAAATGATGATTATTTAATTTGTATAAATTTAAACGTCCTTCTAATGAAAACAATAATAAAATATTAGATTCATTTCTTTGGAGGCAATTGTGAAATGACTATCCCAGGTAGGCTGAGGTGTTTAGGATGTTGTTCTAGTTCTTAAATTCAAATTTATTGTTGTGGTTTCCATAGCACATCTATAATATGAGTGATTAGGTTTGGATGTCAACATTTATATAATGACTTGTTAAACAGGACTAAAGCTTGAAGTTGAATTCAGTGTGATGTAGGTACCAATAATAATACATAATGAGAGTGAGTAAGCCAAGGCATGGAGTAGGATATTCAGTGAAGATACTCAAAAACACTCTATTCCAATCATAACAGCTTGGCAACTCAATGAGCGCATGTAAAAGCTTAATGCTAACAATTCTTGGATATTAATAGCTTCAAACTGTGTATAATAGAAGTTTATATCAATTACTCCATAAATGTTTACTGCAATGCAGGTATGGAGAATTATAAGGCCTCAACAAACAGGAAACGTCTGATATATATGGAAAGGAGAAAGTTCATGAATGGTGTCCCAGTTATGACATTCCTCCCCCAAATGGTGAAAGCATTGAAATGTGCACAGAACGTGTTGTTCCTACTTTAAGAAACAAGTGTGGTACATTTTTATGAATCAGATATGCTGCATTAATTTTTTTATAAATGTGCTTTTTGTAGTGGTGAGTAGATATCTTATGATTGGGTTGCAGTTTGCTAGGCTTTCAAATTCTGTATGACTGCTAGTCACAAAACAAGTAACTTGCATATATCCATCTTCTGGATCTGATATGTTCTGAGAGTTATCAAATCCTTATGAAAAATGATCTTTTCTTGTTTACATTTATTGTAATGACTAATTAAAATATGTTATACTACACATGTAGCTGATATTATACAGAAAGCTTTCATATACTTTTCATAGTGCTACTTTCTTAGGAAGACTTTGATTTATATGGTTGTTGTATGTAATGTCCCCTTTCTATAAATGCTTGAGTATTTTCTCTGAATCAAAGATTCCAAGTAGAACAAGAAGTAGAATAGAATGTGTAACATCATGTACTTGGTCCTGCAACATTTTAGGAAATCTTTGACACATAATCCACAAATAGATCTGCCTTATTTACGATATTAAAGCATATATCATTCCAAATAGGATTAGGATGGTTAATTTAATCATATGGAATACTGAATTTGTTAATGGAGTTCAACTATAGGAGAGGTAGGATAAGGGGCATATTAGGGTGCCTTAATCAATCGTCTACCCTAGGTCCAAGAGAAAATGCCATCACTCTTGGTTTCTTGTGGCCATTTCCATCCATACAAGTGGGTGTACCTAGTGAAAAATCCATACCCAATCATTCCTCTACCTAAGGCCCAGGAGTGGATACCATCCCTTGTGGCCTCATGTGGCCCTTTACCATCCATTTGATTGGGTGTACCTAGTGAGGAATCCATAGCCATTCCCCTCTTCCATAACCACCTTATCCTCCTTCCTATGATTAAAGTTCCTTAACATAATGGCCAAAATGGTAAGGATATGAGAAAACTGCAATAGGATTTTATGCTCTTCCTTTCAGACTAAATAAGTTTTTCCCATCTGTCTGAAGAATCAGCTCTATTATGTTAAGGTTGGGAATACCTTTGTTATGGGTAGGTAGGCAAATAATAATTTTGTATTCATTCAAGATAATTTCATAGTAAGAAAGACTTAGGTGTTAATATTTTACTACTTTTCCCCATATATGGCAAAGTTTTGAGAACTGCCTTAAATAAGTCTATGCCCTGGTCAACAATCATTTAGATATTTTTGATGGCATGTGCTTCATACACAACATTGATAGTGGTTATATATATTGTTGCAAGAAATGTAGTGGTTGACCATTATAGGTTTATAAAAAAGGCCGAAGATGCTAGGAAAGTGAGTTAAAGTATACAACTTATCATAGACATCTAGGAATTTCCGTTCCCATGCTTAGGTTTGTGAGAATATTCATAGTCTAGATGCACAAAAGCCCATTCTATGTTAGGAAGAGATTCCAATTTTTCTTGAAGTGCTTCTCCAATGTCATGAGCATCCTAAAAGGGCATATCATTGGGTAGCACAATGTCAACTTCAACAAAGAAATGAGACAAAAATATGTAAGCTCTGACGGTATCAATATGGCATATGTCTTTGTGATGATTCCAACAGAGATATGTCAATTTCTACAAATAATAAGGTGATGATGTTTTCCCCACCAAAGAATTCACATTCTCCAAAACTGTGCTTGACCATGTCCTGATTGTACAGAGCGCTAACTGCACAAAAGACCCACTATCAACTTTAGTATTTCAAATTATACACATTAATATAAACTCGAAGCATACTTGGCATCTACTCAGAGGAATCTTGGTAATCTATATTTTGGCTTTAGTGATCACAAGATTATACATCCGTCTTGCTACCACCACCACACAAATAACTTGATAGACACTAATGATCAAGCTTAAATAAAAAAGAATACATCCTCTTTGTTATTGTGCATGCCTGCAACTGTTATCACTTACTAGCATTCTAAATGATTGTTATCAGTGTTACCATCTATAAAGACAAAACTCTGTATCCCTATATGTACATATAAAGAGAGGTTAGATACAGTAATCCTAAAGGAGTCAACTGGTATTATCTGTAGTCATGTGTTCTAAATACATTTATATACATACATATGCCTTGCAGTAGTCATTAATATCATCTTTGAGGAAATGAAACCCCAATACTGTTCTAAACAAATAAGATCTCCAGAATCAAGTAAAGCAAATGGTCACATCTACTTGGACTCTTTAAATCAACTACTAATTAGTGGAAAGTGGAAACATATTCTATGTTTGATGTGGGTTATATGAGTTAGCTTATAGGAGCACATATATAGACATTATTTGGCTTTATTAACTATGTAGGAATTATTGTAGAAAATCAAAATGTGAATTATCCCATGTTATAGTGTAAAGGAAAAGGTCAGAGAAGTGCTTACCACTATTGCTCTAGCTGGACCAATCCACCAGTAAAATTTACTTCCAAGAACTACAATAGTGAGACCAATTGAATTGGTGATGACATCAAAGAAATGATCTTGGGAATATGCCTTTACTATCTCATTTATAAAAGTCCAGCAATAGATTACAAGAACCAACTTCACAACAGTAATTGAAACCATAATTCCAACAACCCAAAACCACCTATCTCCTTCAATCAATACACCTCGGTTCTGCATAATTTAGGAATGAAGTTGGTGTAAGAGTATTACTTATATGTAATATGCAAAAGTAGCTCATTTAAAACACAATACACTAATGATGGAGTAGATGGAAAAGAGCAGAAAAAAAGCATACTCCATATTGCACTTAAGCTCAATATTTTACAGCTCCAAAATAATGATCAGAATAAACAAGTATAAAACTCAACTTTTAGGACAACGAAGTATGCCTTCATTTTGTTCACTTTTGCATCACTGGAAAACCATGTAAATTAGGCCAAGTAAAACTCAACATCAAGGATTTCTATGAGTATTTTCATTTGTATCCACTTACAAAATTTTGGCAAAAACAAAAAGCCAGAGCTTAAGCCACTTATACCATGTAATTACTTCAAAAATGGTGAAGGGGGTTTACTAATCCAAAATATTAACATTCACCTGATGATGTTGTATTTAAGAACATATATATGGCCTCCAACACTTGAATATTATTTTAACTTAGCAAAACCATGTTGTTTAAAGTATTTAAATCATGAGCACAAAATTGTATCCATGGTTGTAATTATGTACAATAAAATATACTGTATTTGTAGTAATAGGATAAAAAGCTAAACAAGTGGCCAAAAAAGCATATAATATATCTTCCATGTTCATGAAAAGTTCAAATCATCATGAGAACTGTTAGGGGGAAATATATATCTTGTTCTTTAAGGTATATCCTTGAATGGGGAATTTACCTTTGAAACAAGTTGTCGAATAGACTCTAACATGATTTGCAATCCCAATGTAACCATAACTTAAGAAAAACTAGAATTCCCTACACATGGAGCATTCTATTATGAATTAACACTAAATTAGTGTTGGACAATTCATAATTCTCATTCTTTGAGCAATTAATACGGACCATGACAAAAAGAATATGAACATTCACACATCAATGAGTAACCATAGCAATAGAAAACACAAACTACAATGAACAATCTAAAACAATTTCTTACACTAATCAAGAATAGAATTCATCTTCAGTTATATTGATATCTAATATGAAATTACTCAAAGATCTTAATGAGTCTCATCCTAATCTTATTCATAAATTAAAATGAAACCCCCATTACTAAGGATGCTAGGTAGCACATAAATGCAATTTGAAACAATAAAACATCAAGTTGCAAAGCTTAAGGTAAAAAAATAGTAACATCTTTGGATTTTGGATTTTGCAATGAAAAAGTTTCTCATATGGATGCTTCCCTATTACATGAGATCTCTTATAAAATCTCAAATAAGAAACCAAAGGATAAGAAGTCAAGAGGCCATGAGAAGAGCTTAAAGTACATAATATATAACAAGCACAACTACAAGTGGAAAACCTAATTAATAACCATCAAAGTTGCATAAGTTTTAGGTGATTATATTTAGCTATCTTCTTCCTTAACAATTTTGATACTAATATCATGTTATTGCTTCCCTAATTTTTATGTAGAGCATTTTGGTGAATATTCAAGATACAAAAATAGGCATTGTAGCAGAGAAAAGGTTTGATGCAAAAAAATTAAAAAGGGGATGCACTCACTTAAAACTTCTATTCCTACATTTTTTTGGAAGCTGTAGCTTGTCCTAGTTTTCTCTACCCTCCCAAACTTGTTCTCATGGCTACTAGATTCAAGGTTTTGGTGTGCATATATAAGCTAGGTTCAACTTGGGAGTGTTTGATGATTTATCGGTATTCCCACCTCAGACACTGTGTTGACTGATATGATATTTATATGTATTGTAATGCTTCATTGTTTATTGAAACCTATCCACATTCATTCTTTTCCTCCAATCGGGTCACAATTACTATGGAACAAGAAAATTGTGCAATCGAAAACCATTTGCTATTTTTTTTGCATGTTTTCTATTTTGTAAGCAATTATTTATATCACAGACTTAATATTTTTCTGCTTGTACTTTGACAGAAAAAACATGATGTGCATCTCAATGTTGAAGATCCTAATGCTGATGACTACACTAAGCCATAGGTAGATGATTCACAATTAAGTGATTGATTAATCAGGATGTACTTGAAAGCATTCGCAACCACTTTGTTACTACTGACTGGTCAAAGGTTGCTCGTCGACATGAAGGAATGGATGAGAGTGATGAAGATGATGACTCTGCCTATGGAGATTTTGAAGATCTGGAGATGGGAGATAAATATGGAGATGGAGCTAATGACAGCCTGGAGGATAGTAAAAATTTGAAGTCTACAAAAGAACAACGAAGACTAAAAAAGCTTGCACTTCGTGCCAAATTTTATTCTCAATATCCTTTTGGCTATTTTTTTTTCCAGTCATACAATGCCTACTTTTAAAGATATTTAGTTTCCATGGTTCATAACATTGTGAAAAAATGTTCTTGGACAGCACTATGTATGAGATCCATCCTTAGGATATGATGCAAGATTTGAAGTCGAGATTTTCCCTTGCATGAGTGACTGCATTGCAAGAGTTGGGAAATTTTATTTGTAAAGAATTAATAGTAATTAGGTACACAGCCACCTAGGTACAATAAATATGAGTGGGAAGAGCTAAATGACTATCTACTTTAAGGTTGGGAATTGGGATAGATAAATGAAATGCTCGGATTAGTAGTAAAGAAAGTTAAACAAAAAAAGATTATCAATTTAGCCAGAACTTAATATTATGTGCAAGAGACAACACAATATTGTTCACTGGTTTCTCTTATTTAATACTTTTGGCACAATAAGTCTATAAATTGTAAATAATAAATATACTTGTGTGAATTGCAAACATTATTTATTAGTAACTCTAATTTGGTATGTTTTGTAGCATCTCATTGTCACCTAACTCAAATGGATAGTCATGGCTTAACTCATATTTGCATCTTCTAACTAGATTTTTTTTAGCTTTGTGAATAAAGTGTCATATGGCAACCTCATTTGTTGTAGATATAAGTGCCCTCTTTAGTTTCTCTATAATTATCTTGATAGGTTCACTAGATAAACCATTCTTCAAGGGCACAAATCATGTCTTGACCTCTGGATGTTTTGATGATAATTGCACTAGCTATGTTTAGTTCTTTTTTGTGGTACTATAGACACTAAAAATTATCCCGAATGAATTTATTAATTTAATTAATAATGGTCACATTCTTCTACTTATTTAATTAAAATTATTTTAATTAAATAGGTTCATTTTTGGTCTAAGTATTTAAATTTAATTTAAATACTTCCTAGCCTTAATGTGTTAAATTTAATTAAACACATGATTCTCCATTTATTCCCTTTTTAAAATAAATTTTATTTATTTAAATCCTCCATATCCTATTAACTTCTTCTAGACCTTGATTAAATTAAATTTCATTTAATTTAATCTTTATCCTAATCTATATCCATAAGCCTAAGAGTATGTGTACTCTTATGAGTTGTCATCATAAGGGTTTACATTTCTTTTTAAGCACATGGTGTCTACAACTTGAGAACTTTCTACACACATGTGCCACCTCATCTTTATCCTCCCAACTAAGAATATGGGATAAGGTGCTTAATTGTTAATTCTTATCCTTATCTTCTAGACACCCTCTAGATGTTTCCTGAGAGTCTTTAAATAGAAGCCTTGTCTCAAGCATTGCATATAGAGGATTATTGGATTACATTGACATGCTGTCGCTTTGAGTCTAGAAGCACCACATTGAGAGCTTGCATTATAGCTACATTTCCATATGGAGTTCATAGGCTGCATATTAGTGATTTGATAGTTGGTAAGATTTACATTTTGTATTGCATCTTAGTTTTTGTTGTGCATTTATATTTAGTTTACATTCTATTTTTAGTTTTCATTTTAGTTATAGCTTGCATCCATAGATAGATTTCATAATTTCATGTTCATTGCATCATAGAGTACCTTTGAGTGTGACTTCCTCCATAGTCATATCTTGAAAGTATTCTTCTTTTCATATAGTTTAGGATCATATTGCACATTCACTTTGCACTCATACTCACATTTTCTCTTCAACACAAGGGATTTACTTATTGTTGTGTTTGTGAGAGCATACCAAACATACCCTCCATCAAAGATACACCAACAATGGCTACACATAGCTGCCCTTGTTGAGTAGTAGAGGTGGTTGGAATTTTGGTTTGTTGGTTGCTTTTGTAAATTTCTTTTAAATTAGCTTGATTCCTTAGGCTTCCAGCAATTTGTACATTTTTCCAGCACACATTTTGGCACGCCCGGTGGGACCCACGTCTCTGATCTCACTTCAAAATTTTGCCAATAAAATTTTCTACAGTTCGGATTAGCATTTTTTCATCTCTGATAGTCTCAGTGTCATCTGCATTGCGCATCTACATATATCAGCGTCTCCGTAGATCAGCGTCTCCGAGAACAAGTGTCTACATCGCCACCACAAAAATCAGGTTCCTTTTTTTTTGTGTCTTCGTCTAATCTATTATGTCATCTAAGTTAGGGTTTTATCATCTGTGTTGATTTCTCTGTCGCTTGCGCACTGTGATCTATCGTCTGTGATCTGAAATTGGCATCTCCGCTTTGTATTCTAGCTTTTGCACTCTGCATTTTGGCATCTGTGCTCTGCACTTTCGCGTCTGTGCTCTGCACTTTGGTGTCTGCACTCTGCACTTTGGCGTCTGCGCTCTGCACTTTGGCGTCTGCGCTCTGTACTTTGTCGTCTGTGCTCTATGCTTTATCATCTTCGCTCTGTGCTTTGTCATCTTCGCATTTTAGCGTCTTCGATTATTAGCGTTTGTGACTGTTGAGATTTAAACTAACGGTTAACTGTTTCTTGAGCATTTTGTTAGTTTGCAGGTCAAAGATTTACATTAGAGGACGAACTAGAGTGTAAAAGGCCTAGTCACATTTGAAATTGGAGCGTTTTAAATGGGTACATTTAGTATAGAGCACATTTGGATTTGGGCCTTAAAATGAAATCACATCCAAAGCTTTAAGGAAAATTAACTTCATTTCAGCATTTTCATTTTCACCATTTTCTTTTAGTATTTTATTTTCTGCTATTTAAAGTTGGAAAGAACCTTGTATGCTCTAAACACGTGTGTCTTCAATTAGAGTAAAAAACTTAAATTTTTGTGGATAATGAACAAGTGTCTTTTAAACCCCAAGTTCACTTACGTATTCTCTCCCCTCGCGCCTTTGGGTGACCTTGGGTGCACAAGAAATAAGTGGATTTGTTTTTTATTTTATTAGGAGGCCTGCTTGGGGATTTCATCACCCCTTGGGATGACTTCAATTCTAGCGTTCTGGTGGAGTATAAAAATTAGGAGGTGAATCGAAAGACACCTCTCTTGGAAGTGTAAATATTGTCACTCTTGGCTAAGCCCCAAAGAACTTTATACCTTTCGGAAGTGAAGGAGGAGATTTGGGTTACCGTCTCCCCCCGGCTGTGTGGCAGTATTTCCTTTCATCTACAGAATTGGGCCTCACATACCTAGTGTATATCGAGGACGCCCTTTAGCTAAGCCTTGTACAACCTAGTATCAGCCTTGTTAAGATTGCTATTGTGTTTGGTGTGTTTGTTCAAATAATCAAAAAAAGCAAAA
Source organism: Cupressus sempervirens (assembly GCA_028749045.1). Classification (NCBI taxonomy): domain Eukaryota; kingdom Viridiplantae; phylum Streptophyta; class Pinopsida; order Cupressales; family Cupressaceae; genus Cupressus; species Cupressus sempervirens. Next base: position 68,609,928 of record CM053789.1, on the reverse strand, counting down.
AAAAAAAAAAAAAAACTTCAAACAAGCCAAAAAATGAGTGAAATTGTGAGGAAACCTTTGCAGTAAGATAGGTTAGGTGAGGTCTCTTTGACTCACAGTCATCTTTTGGAAGTTTTTGCATTAGAGTCACGTTTTGAGTTTTGGTTGAGTTTATTTTTGATGTCAAAAAGTTTGAGTCTTGTTTTGTTCTTGCCATGACCAAAAAAGTCAACCAAACCAAGCTTAAGAAAGTGAAACTATCCAAACCACCTGTCTACAAAGAAAGGAAGAGACTAACACACAGTGACAAACAATTCAGCTACACGATCAAGGACATTCAAAAAGAGGAAGCTAGGCAAGACCGCTACGATAGGATCACCTATAACGAAAAACTTCAGAATTGATCTGCTTTCCCAGGTGTAAACCCAAGGTTCTTATTTCCCGTAAACAAAAATTGAATCAACTGTATAAGTGGCCATCATACATTCGTCTTTCTTATTCATTTCTATTTCTTCCATCTTCAAACTTTCTTCTAAGGGAGCTAAAAACCTAAAAATATCTTTTTATCGTGACATTAGACCTTACATCCATAAGCAAACACCTTATCCTAATCACATTCTCTTATTTGGGACCACAAGTCAGTCTCCAAATAGCAAGCAATCCATTTAGTGTCTTATCTTTCCTATAAGATCATATTTGACTATCTTTGGTAAGAGAAAGATACTCAAGTCTTACTTATTTGGGATCACAAGTCAATCTCCAAATAGTAAGCAGTTTACTCAATACCTTACCTTGCTTATTGTGGACCACAAGTCAGTCTCCAAATAGTAAGTGATCCATTTGGTGTCTTATCTTGCCTACAAGATCATATTTGACTATCTTTGGTAAGAAAAGGATACTATTATCTTTCAATATCATTTTGTTTGCTAAACTAAGGTCTCTTGTTCAAATTTGGGTAGTTGATCCATTGATCATCTAAGGTTAAAAGCTCTCATTTTCATTCTCTATTTCTCTCATAAGCCTTCATTCATAATTTGGCCATTCTTGTATGGTAAACACACGATCAGGAAGGTTTACATTCAACCCCAAAACACATTTGTGGGAATCAACAAAGCAATCAGAAATGGAGAATCTTCCTCCCTCAGCTACAACTTGACTAGGGGATGTGGTTCCCTCTAATCCGAATCTTGGTATGCCTAATATCCAAGAGCCACAACAACCTTTTCATAATAACAATCCAAGTGTTAATGATGAAGAAGTATACCAAGATGAAGACCCTATTGATTTTGGTGATATTTCTAGTGAGGTTAAGACCTTCCTTGCAGACCCTTACAATATAGAGATGATGGAGAAATTCATTAAGGCAAACAAGACCGACATATTCTTAAATCTGATCAAGGATGGTGCTAACGTTCCTACAAGTTTTGATGAGAACATCCTATTTACTCAAGTCAAGAAAGGTGGTGCTCCCTTAGCACCTAATTCAAGTGCAATACCAACATCAAGCAAAGGAAAAGAACCTACGGTGACAACTAGTGCTTTGCCCACATCTAGCACTTTACCACAACCAACGCTTCAAACTAATTCTGAAATCTTTCAACAATTCATCAATGCTCTATCTAATCTTGCCACATATGCTAATGCTCCACAAAACATCTCAACAACTTCAAATGTAGGAGGCCTTGGTATTAGTCAAGCACCAACTCAACCAATGGTCATTTCTACACAGCCTACACCTTCACCTCAGTTGCATGTGCCTACGACCATGGTAACAACATCGGCGCCAAATGCAATGAGTGCATATCGACAGGGAGGTTCAAATGGAGCAACTCCACCACCCTAGTAGTCACAAGCACAAACGAACTCTGAAGTAACACATCTTGCTCAAATGTTTCATGAACTACGAAATGAGGTGTGCAGCACAAACAATAAAGGGGTAAAACACTTGTCTCTTGATGAGATTTGTCCTTTTGATAAATCTATTCCTATTACTCCATTCTCGGTTGGTTTTGAGATGTCAAAGTTTGACAAATATATGGGAAAAACATGCCCTGTCACACATGTAAGGGAGTTCTATATTTTGTGTCAAGAGGTGGCATACAGTGATGATTACCTTAAGAGACTCTTTCCATGAAGTCTCGGAGGCCCTGCATTTGAGTGGTTCATAAATCTACCTAAGGGTTCTCACACTACCTTTGATGAATTGGCAAATAAGTTCATAGCACAATACTCTTACAACACGGACAATCAGGTTTCATTAAGTGACTTGTGTAATACTAAGGAATGAAATGGAGAAACTTTTCCCAATTTCTTGCAAAGATGGAGACATCTTGCTAGTCGTATGCCATACAAAATTGAGGACTCTCATCTTGTAGATATGTTCATCAAAAATTTGATACCTAAAATGTCCTTTCACTTGAAAATGGCGAGTCCTGAGGACTTTCCTACTCTAATCAAAAAGGGTAAAAACATTGAAAGTGGACTTTTAGAAAAAGGCACCATCAAACATTATAGTTCTTCATCTTCCCATAATGAATCGAACAACGATAACAAGCCTAGATCATGGTCTAAGAATAGGGGTGTTACACACGATGGTGTTATGGATGTCAAAAGCCTTCGAGGAAGTAGCAACAATAATTACCGCAACCATAACAACAATAACTCAAATCAAGACAACCAGGGTAATCAGCAAACTCGATTCTTTCCGCGTAACAATTACAATCGTGATTATGATCAAAATAGGACATTCACCAACTTTTGTGAACCATTGGAAGCCATCTTTCAAAAGGTGGTAGATCATAATATTATGGTGTTTCCTAATACACGTCCTTTTGATGAAAATCAACCAAAACCTAGGTGGTATCAAGAAAATGAATATTGCAAATACCATCGCGTCAAAGGACATGATACCAATAAGTGTTTCAAACTCAAAGTGTTTATCCAAAACCTTGTTGATAATGGAGAAATTGAAGTGGAAGGAGGTCCTTCCTCTAAGAATGCTAAGTTGAAAATATTTCAAAAGCCATTTCCCGATCACAACGATGGTAACAATAATATGAATCAAGCCTCCACATCAAACGTTGTACCTTATGATTACTCTACTAACCACATATCAGGGTTTGACTCCTTGTGTGGTAAAATAGATACCAACGATATATGTGGTTTTGACTCCTTATGTGGTCACATCGAAGGGGTCGACACTCATGTGAATACTCTTGTCTTACAAGCAGCTGATTGTGATGCAACCACTCGACGTGGAAGAATCATTTTGCAAGCAGCTACTCCTAATAACAGTTATTCACCAGCTCCACATGTGCCTGTTGTGCCATCCACTCCACAAAGGTCCGCTTCACGCTATGATGTATTATCCCAACTAGGTAAGACTCCTGCACAAATATCCATCCTTGAGCTTCTTACCACCTTGCTTGTACAGAAGGAAATCTTGGAAAAGGCCCTTTTAGAGTCCTGTGTCCTTGATAATATTAATGCCGCCCAATTCACTGCCATGATTGGAAACCTTGCCACTCAACTAGATTTGGTCTTCATAGATAAAGATTTCCAAGCTCCCAATCCCAACCATAATATGTCGCTCCATATTGAAGTCCTCATACAATGACATAAAATAAAAAGAGTCCTCATAGACAATGGATCCGATCTAAATCTTTTTACATTAAAGATGATTCATTTCCTGGGACTTCCAAAGGATCTTCTTGATTCGAGCAAAAGAATTACTATAAAAGCATATGATGAAAGAGAAAGGGAATCAAAAGGAGTTATTATGTTGCCTCTCAAAGTTGAACCAGCCATTATCAATACTGAATGTCATGTCCTAGATTTAGATTTGCCATATAACATCTTGCTTGGTAAACCATGGATACATACTCTCAAAGCAGTGCCTTCCACATACCACCAATGTTTGAAATTCCCGCACCAAGGAAGAGAAGTTACAATTCCAGGGGATCCTACACCCTTTGAATTTTGTAGAAGATTGGAAGGTACTCCGACAAATATTTGTCCCATAAGTGAGTTTTCTGTAGTTATACCTAAGCCTCTTGTCATTAAAGAAACTGCTTCCCCTACAGTACTGGAAGCAGCCCATGAGAGTTCAAATTCTCGTAAAGGAAAAGAGAAAGTTGAAGATGCTAAAGTTAGTACTACAGGGAAAAAGACCACCTTTACTGACTTGGGAATGGGAGAGTATAAGTTCGAAAATGCCTTGTGTATTGGACAATTACCACTCTCCCCTCGTTCCCTTGGAAAGCCTTCAATATTGCCATCCGCTACTAATAAGGAAACCATGCAAGTTAACAAAATGACATTTGAACATTGTGGTTCCCTTAGTGATGAACACATGGAAGATAATATTTTGGATTGGTTATATTATGATGGCAAAGACGAACCTATGGAGTTTCCTAAGGACAAATATGTCAAAGCACTTCCCATTGTTGAAAGCATGGGATATCATGGTACTGGTCTTGGCCCAAATGAAAATGGAATTAGACAACCCCTAGAAGCTAATAGCTATCCTAAAAGACGTGGTTTGGGTTCCCTCAAACCTAAGGTTACCTTTGCTAACAACTATTTGGTCGAACCTGAATCTGAGACTGAAGAGGAGGAATTCTTCGAAGTGCCTTTCCAATACGTCGAAGATGACCTAAATAATCGTGTCCATACCATTACCATAAATGACCTTTCATCTGTTGATCTACCTCTCACTAACCCTCACATGATAGACTGGGACCTTCAAGATATGCCACCAAGTTTGGACATTTGTAAGTCTGATGAGGTAGTGATGGCACTCTTTGGCCTTAAGAATCTTTGAGATTACGAGCATGAGATCCAATATGATGAAAAATCCTACTTTGGTAGCCAAATAAACTCTCTTAGTCGCAAAAATGAAAAGGAAAACAAAAATAACAAAATCGAAGAAACATCCTCTAGTGAAAACCCTTCTAGGGCGCTTTTGGATGATGAAAAAGATAAAATAAAGGACGCATCCTCTGGTAAAAACCTCGTAGAGGTGCCAAAAGAGGGAGAGTTGAATTTTCCATTTAGATCCTTGCCACCAGAAAAGTCATCCATTTTGAATGAAGACATTATTCCAATAAACTTGGGAACAAAAGATAATCCACAGATTACCTACATTGCTGCCACCTTGAGTCCTGAAGAACAAAAAGCTATGACAATATTCTTGAAAAAAGGAAAGATTAACTTTGCATGGACCTATAAGGATATGCCTAGATTGGATACAGATTTAGTGGTACATCATTTGACAGTTGATCCCAAAATCAAGCCAGTAAAACAAAAGTTGCGTAAAATGCATCCTAAGGTAGCACTTCTAGTCAAGGCAGAATTACAAAAGATGCTAGAAGCAAAGTTCATTTGACCCATTGACTATCCTGAGTGGATCTCCAATATTGTTCTTGTAGGAAAAGCATTTGGGGGCATTCGTGTTTTTTCTGGTTTTCGAGATTTGAATCTCGCATGTCCTAAGGATGATTTTCCACTACCCAACATAGACATCATAGTGGATCTGACAGCTGGACATGAGATGTTGTCTTTGATGGATGGATTTTTTGGTTATAACCAAATCAAGATTGTAGAAGAGGATCAACATAAGACGACATTTATCATGCCTTGGGGAACCTTTTGTTATCAAGTCATGCCCTTTGGTTTGAAAAATTCTGGTGCCACATATCAACGCGCGATGACTACCATATTCCATGATCTTCTACACATCATAATGGAGGACTATGTTGATGACATCTTAGGAAAATCCAAGACTAGAGAAGCCCACATTGATGTCCTTACTACTATTTTTGAAAGATTGGAAAAGTACAAAGTGCGCCTTAATCCAAAAAAGTGTGTATTTGGGGTCAAATCTGGTAAATTATTAGGTTACATTGTATCCAGAAGAGGAATTGAAGTAGACCCTACAAAAGTAAAGGCCATCATGGATATGCCTCCTCCTTCCACATTAAGAGAGCTTCACAGTTTTCAAGGAAGATTACAATCAATTAGAAGATTTGTGTCACAGCTAGCTTATAAAGTTCATCCCCTTTAGCATTTGCTTCATAAAGGAAATCAGTTTCAATGGGATTGCTTGTGCCAAAAAGCATTTGAATAAATCAAGGCATATTTGACTAATCCTCCAGTCTTAGTCCCTCCAGTAGCAGGATGACCATTGATCTTGTACATTTCAGCTACTTCAGTTGCCTTAGGAGCACTCCTGGCACAATTAGATGATAATGGAAATGAACAAGCCATATATTACCTCAGTCGAACACTAGTTGGTTATGAGTTGAATTACAATGCTATTGAAAAAGCATGTTTGGCCGTGGTCTTTTGTACACAAAAACTATGCCATTATATGCTTAATCATACTACATTTCTCATTGCCAAAATTGATCCACTCAAATACCTATTGTCAAGAGCCGCCCTCACTGGTCGAGCAGCAAAGTGGGTCTTAATCCTAAGTGAATTTGACATTGTGTATAAGGATCATAAAGCTATTAAGGGACAAGTAATCGCGGATTAGTTAGTTGAAGCACCTCTTCCAAGCAGTCACCCTATTGTGGCAGACTTTCCAGATGATACCATTATAACTATAGCCCCTAGTATATCATGGAAACTATTTTTTGATGGATCCTTCACACGAAATGGATCGGGGGCAGGAGTTTTGTTTGTAATGCCACAAGGGGATTTAATTCCTAAGTCCTACAAAATTTCATTCCCTTGCACAAATAATATAGTTGAGTATGAAGCATTAGTGACAGGAATGCATCAAGCCATTAAATGGAATATTAAGAATCTTCTTGTCTTTGGAGACTCACAACTAGTTATCAAACAAGTGACTGATGAATATCACACCAAAGATGAGAATTTGTTGCCCTACCGCCGACTAGTTGAGAATCTTAAGCAACACTTTATAGAAATTATCTTTCAACAAGTTCCAAGGGCTAACAATAAAGTAGCAGATGCCATGGTCACTATTGCTTCTATGATTGCCATGCCAGAATATAGTCCAAAATGTGAGTTTCTCATTGAGAATCTTGTTACTCCTGCTTATGAGTAGAATGATTCTGAAGTGGTGTGCAAGATCATTGGTCCTGAGTCTCCATGGTATGCCGACATTTTTGCTTATCTACGCCATAAAACTATTCCCATAACCCTCACTCCAAACCAAAGTAAGACCTTTATTTGCCGAACTACTCGCTATACCATTATAGGTGATACCCTTTTTCGAAAACACTTTGATGGAACCCTCCTCCGATGTCTCAATTCAGATGAAGCTAAAACGGCGTTAGAAGAGGTTCACCAAGGGATTTGTGTTGCCCACTCTAGTGGCTTTATGTTAGCAAAAAAACTTCTAGGACAGGTTATTATTGGCCCACTATGGAAGCAAATGCATATCATTTTGTGAAAAGATGTATCCCTTGTCAGCAGCATGGCGATTTATAACACGCTCCCACCCAAGACTTGCAACCTACCATCACACCATGGCCCTTTTCCTGCTGGGGATTTGATCTTGTTGGTCAAGTGTATCCTAATTCTGCTAATGGCCACAAGTATATTATTTTTGCAACTGAGTATTTCACAAAATGGGTTGAAGCCATTCCCTTAACCTACATCACTGGCAAGCAAATTTCTAAATTTATCCTAAACTATATTATTTGCCACTTTGGTATACCTCAAGATATTATCACTGATAATGGAACCCCATTTAAAAACTAAGAGGTAGCCACATTATGCCATAAATTTGGAATAACCCATCATTTCTCCACGAGATACTACCCTCAAGGCAATGGCCAAGCTGAAGCCACAAATAAAACCCTCCTGAAAATCCTAAAGAATACTATTGATGCAGCTGGCCGTAATTGGCATCTCCAAATTGCTCCCGCACTTTGGGCCTATCAAACCTCCATTCACACCCCCACAGGAGCCACTCCATTCTCCCTCATCTATGGTTCTGAAGCCATTTTACCCATTGAGATTGAGTTACCCTCCCTTAGAGTCTCTCTGCAAAGTCTCATATCCGATGAAGAATACCGAGTTGCTCACTTGCAAGAGTTGGCACTCCTTGATGAGAGATGCCTCCGTGCCCTTAACCACCTCCGCATGTATCAACATCACCTCCAACTATAATATAATAAGAGGGTCCAGCCAAGAGAATTTGAAGTGGGTGATCTAGTGCTACAATATAATATGAAGAATCTCTAGAATCATGAAAGGAAAGGAAAATTTGAGGCAAATTGGCTAGGTCCATTCGTTGTTACAACCAAATATGGTTCTGGGGCATATCAGATTGCTACACCTGAGGGGGATCTGCTCCCTGAACCTATAAATATTCAGCATCTCAAGCGCTTTTATGCTTGAGAATTTGTAGATCTTGTACAGTCTTTAAAAGTCATAAAAACAGAAAAAAAACAAATAAAATAAAATAAAATAAAAAAATAAAATAAAGAGAAATAAAATGCCAATCCATTGTCTATCCAAACCATTCCTTTCATGTCCTACCATTATTCCTTTTTTTCCATTTGTGCAGAGTAGTACTTAGTCTTTCGCTTGTTGCTACATCCAACAAAAGACCTCTTGTCTGCGAGGCCTCATTTTCATTTCCATTCTTGCATGCTTCCTGTCAAATGGTTGTTTAATCACATTCTGTTGCACAATCTTACGATAGTGACCACACTTGGATACACATAAAATCACCTTTTAGAGGCTTAATGATTCGGGAAGTTCATTCGTTTCACAAACCCCTGCCGGAATCACAAAATCATATTATCACAAAATACTTGATTCAACATTTCCCCATAGGCTGAGTCTTTCCTGTAGGCGATATGGGGACTTTCACTTTTCCAGACTTAAGGCTCTTGGCAGGGACTGTGAGATAAATGACTACTTGGTCATGAAGTCTCTTTTGTTTGGTTTGTCGTATTTTCTTTATGTCTTTTATGGTTTTACTGTGTGTGTGTCTTGGATATTAATGCCTGCCACAATAGGGGCAATTACGCAAAGGAGCTTTAACATTTATGCTTCTATAGCATATGATGCATACACTCTTTTGCAAAATAAAAATAATGGTGTGCTCTCCACATAAACACAACAGAATCCCTTGATTTCACTTAGTTAGGGTCCATGTAATATAGGGTTTCATTCGAATCGTGCTTGAGACAAGGTTTTATTTATGCCCTCCTCCTATGCTATGCTCCTGGATCTTTATGGGCGATGATTTTGACAGATATTCATTAGGTTGCATCTTTAGATGGAGTTTTCATTTTTCATCCTTTTAAGTTACATTAATTGTTCAGTATAGATTGCATTAGTTTACTCATCAAATTACATTTCTTAGTGCTCATTAGATAGTCTAGTTCATTTTAGCATTAGCATTACATTTAGGGGTACATACATATCATAATGCATAAGTCTTATAATCACTAGCCAATCTGCATCACACATGTTAAGCATCATATAATATATAGAAAAGTTACGTCACATCCTGCATCAATAAACGTCAGTCTCATAAGCATCACATAGAATCCATACATATGCATCATAAACACTCATGCATATATAGAATCATCAACTCATGTCATGTATACATATCAAAAGAATCAATGTCTATACAGTCCAAATACATATAGAATCATATAGTACAAATGCATCATCTGCACATATCTGTCAAAATATCGGATCTCTATACAAAATCTAGGAGCCATGCTATGAGGGTCCTACTCCTCCTGTGTCACCCCCTCGAGGTGGTTGGCCCTGCCCTACTGACTGCTCTGATCTGGCTCTGCCACCCGTGGTCCAGGAACTAGCCCCTCTCTCAAAATTAGGCTGTCGCTGGTCAGCAGGTATGGCATCATGATACAATGACCTGTAATAGGTTGCCTCTCGTATTGCCCATGCCTCAGATTGCCTGGCTGAGATGGCCTCCTGCATCACTGTCACACTGGCCCCCGGCGTAACCATCTGTCTCACTATGTCTCCCTGCCTGCAATACTCATCGATTTGAGCCTGATATGTCACCCGCTTGGCATGCAAGGTAGACACCTCTCCCTTTGCTAGCTCCTCAGCGTCAGCATGCACTGCCATACCCCTAAAATCCCCTGCATCCACTCGTGCCTGTAAAATTGCTAGTGCCTCCTGTGTGCTATCTGCTCTAACTCTTTGCAGTTGTACCTCTGCCTGTAGCCTAGCAACCTCTGCCCATAGGCTATCTTGCTAAGCCCTGACTATGTCCAGCTCCTCTCCCAATACCTGTCCCTGTGGAGGTGCCTGTGCCTGTACCTAAGGTCCCCTCTATGGTGGCACTTGTGCTACTACGACACCCCTCCTAGCAATTGTCTTGCAGCCATGAGGTCCATGCTGTGCTCCTTGAGCTGGCACTTCTACCATAGTAGCCTGTCCCCCATCTCCTGCGCCATCTCCCTCTCCCTGTGCCTGCTCTGCTGGTGGAACCACTCCAGGCACTGTCAGTCTGACTGGCTAGTGTGTTGCCCACCATTGTGCATATGCCGGTGTAATACCATCATCTCCCCTGTCCTGACCATGAATCCATGGCACTCTATCCATCGGTAACCATGATGCTCAGGAAAATCGTAGCGTCATCCCCCGACCCCAAAGTTGACCATACTCACGAGTCACTACAGGATACAGGAACCTGTCTGGAACCACATCCTGGATACGCCCAAACTGTCATCGCACTCAAGAAGGTATATATCGCATGATCACGTGAGCGGATCGACCAATAATCCAGCAATCGGTCTGTGTAAATGGGAGATACATCTGATTCTCTATATCATCCTCACCCCCTGCTACCTGTACTCTCCCCTAGTGCTCCACTCCATCATAAGGAGTCTAGTCAAGCATGATAATCTCATCAAGGCACCTGCACTAGAAATCCACTGACTCTGTCAATGTATATTGGATAGGAGGCCGATATCTGCATGCATATGGCTCTCTAGGTTGTCTGGTCTCTCTCCGTGTGATGGGTCGAGTAACCCCAATGTGCTCCCAAGACTAGACCATCAGTAGTGTCAGTCCTGGTCCCATTGTGCGCTATGTTCGGTATGCACACATATGTAAGTCATGATACAACTCTGCTAGGATGGTCTGTCCCCAGCAGTAAACCTCACCATCCTCCTGTAATAGGGTGCTCAACACCCGTGCCCATCCAATAGGCCACCCATGTCCTACATGATCTAGTAGCATCCACCATATCAAAGAGGCTAGGAATACTACCAGTCTCAGTAGTCCCTGCTCCAAGGCTCCCCGCCAGGATAGCCAGGATCGCTGTACTGGTAGTCTCTGTCGTTGCCTACCGAAGCACTCTCTCAGGAAGGGATCAACTCCCGCACCTACATACTCTGGATATGTGCCTCTGATAGGCACTCTAAGGATCCGTCATACATCTAGGAGAGTGATGATAGCCTCCCCTGTCGATAGATGGAAGCTCCCTGTGGGTGTATGCCATCACTCTATGAGAGCCGATAGCTATGCTATGTGAGCTCTCAAGTCTGGCCACTCGTGGACATGCTCTAGTTCGCACAACTGCACGTGTCCCCAATCCACATTTGTGAGTCTCTCCTATATAACCACGGTCGATGGATAGTGCTCTCGTGACCTAAAAAGCACCATGCCCTCCTGCAACATGGACATGTGGTAAGTCAGTTATTTCATTCCCAGAAATGGGGCATTTCATGCTTGCCATTTCTCATTTCTGTTGCGTCAGGCGGAGACGCTGATCAGCAGAGACCCTGATCAGCGCAGACGCAATCCGTGGAGACGCTGGTCTACACTTATGCAAAACATGTTTTGTTGTCTCCGCTCTGCTTTCGAAGACGACATGTTGCTATCCCTATCATGCAGACAACAGACTATTGTCTTTCATCTTTGTTAGTTTTGTCGTAGCCTTAGCGTTTGTGCAGATGACAGGATGTTCCTTGTTGGCTCCGCAAGCGTTGGTATCCCTTCTTTGTTGTCTACGCAGATGACAAGGTGGAGACTGTTGTCTCCACCCGAGATCAGTTTTCATCGCATTTAGGGCATCATAAATGCCTCTAACCTAGTTTAGCTATCAAATTATCAGGAGGATCAAATGACTCACCGGTGCCCCCATTGCGGCTGGTCTCTGGTGCTCCCAAACGCACTCACCAAGCTACAATCTCTCAATCGGGTCCATAGCTGCTCTGGATGCTCTTCTTGTGGTGTGACAATGACCTTCCCATGGGTCCCTTGGAGGCTTATCTAGGTCCCGTGGACCCTGTTTGTGCCCTTCTCTGCTCTGAGCCGTGTCTATCTCATCATTCCTCCATATTTTCATCCTGGTTTTCTCATTCTTTCTTTCCCTTCTTTCCGTTCTAAGACCTTTTCACGAAAATTGCCCAAATTTGTATTTCTTGCACAATTTCTGAGGGGGCATCAGGATTCTCCTTCCTTCTCTGGGGCAACCTACATTTTATTTTCTTTGATATGATGTCGTGCCAACACCACATCAAAGAGGGGCAAAATGTAGACACTAAAAATTGTCCCAAATGACTTTATTAATTTAATTAATAATGGTCACATTCTTCTACTTATTTAATTAAAATTATTTTAATTAAATAGGTTCATTTTTGGCCTAAGTATTTAAATTTAATTTAAATACTTCCTAGCCTTAATGTGTTAAATTTAATTTAACACATGATTCTCCATTTATTTTCTTTTTTAAATAAATTTTATTTATTTAAATCCTCCATATCCTATTAATTTCTTCTAGATCTTGATTAAATTAAATATCATTTAATTTAATCTTTATCCTAATTTATATCCATAAGCCTAAGAGTATGTGTACTCTTATGAGTTGTCATCATAAGGGTTTACATTTCTTTTTAAGCACAAGGTGTCTACAACTTGAGAACTTTCTACACACATGTGCCACCTCATCTTTATCCTCCCAACTAAGAATATGGGATAAGGTGCTTAATTGTTAATTCTTATCCTTATATTTTAGACACTCTCTAGATGTTTCCTGAGAGTCTTTAAATAGAAGCTTTGTCTCAAGCATTGCATATAGAGGATTATTGGATTACATTGACACGTCGTCGCTTTGAGTCTAGAATCACCACATTGAGAGCTTGCATTATAGCTACATTTCCATATGGAGTTCATAGGTTGCATATTAGTGATTTGATAGTTGGTAAGATTTACATTTTGTATTGCATCTTAGTTTTTGTTGTGCATTTATATTTAGAGTTCATTCTAATTTTAGTTTTCATTTTAGTTATAGCTTGCATCTATAGATAGATTTCATAATTTCATGTTCATTGCATCATAGAGTATCTTTGAGTGTGACTTCCTCCATAGTCATATCTTGAAAGTATTCTTCTTTTCATATAGTTTAGGATCATATTGCACATTCACTTTGCACTCACACTCACATTTGCACTTCAACACAAGGGATTTACTTATTGTTGTGTTTGTGAGAGCATACCAAACACACCCTCCATCAAAGATACACCAACAATGGCTACACATAGCTGCCCTTGTTGAGTAGTACAGGTGGTTGGAATTTTGGTTTGTTGGTTGCTTTTGTGAATTTCTTTTAAATTAGCTTGATTCCTTAGGCTTACAGCAATTTGTACATTTTTCTAGCACACAGGTACAAATATGAGGTGGATTATTGTAGCACTGTTGGCTCTTGATAACGATGACACCACCTAATGTTACATACATTTGTTTCCGTTTATAGCCTATGGAGATATATGTTGACGATGAGTCAAAATTGACACCTCATGGTTTAGTTCAGGTATTGAATTTATTTGAGTTTAATAATGTCTGATAAAATAGTAACAATTCTCTCTTTTGTTGTGTTTGGCATTTATGTCTTGATATTCTTCCAGCACTACATCAAACTGAGCGAGTTGGAGAAGAACCAGAAGCTGAATGATCAACTTGATGCACTAGACTTCAATAAAGTTGTGATATTTTTCAAGAGTGTTAACAGAGCTACAGAGCTGAACAAGCTTCCTGTGGAGTGCAACCTTCCATCAATCTGCATTCATTTTGGAATGCCACAAGAAGAAAGGTATGTTTGATGTTGTTTTTCTTTTTGAATCTACCATGGTACTTAATGTAACAATTCCCTTTTCTCAGCTATTTTGCCTCTCGATGTTGTAAAAATTCATATTCAAATATCTCCAAATATTAATGCTAGCAGAAATCCTATACACATAATCAGGATCATAGGACATAAAATTTTATTTTTACATGGACTCTACTCTAGAAAAATGTTTTTAAAATTAATTTTTAATAAATATTTTGATTAGGCTTTTACAAGGCTATTGGATTCTTATGACAACAATTAGGATATCTGTTAGGATTGACGGTTGGATTATTGAATTGGGTTAAAAGATTAAAATTTAAATATTCAAATACCATGGGACTTAGCTTCTACCTTTTCATCTAGGATCTATTCTACTAAGTAGTCTTAGATAACCAATAGATGAATTTAAAAGAAAGAAGTGCTCATATTAATGAACATGAAACCATTTCCCAATTCTATGTTTGACATATTTATAGAGAACTTAGTTTTAGAGGATTATATGCTAGCTTGGGGCCTACATTAGTGAGAGATTTCCCTGCTAATGCTACATCTATCATCACTTGGGAACTTATAGAAAATTTATTGGGGGTGAAACAGTAGTAAGAGCATCACCTTCAGAGATGAATGGGTTTATACTTGTGTGAATTTTTAAAAAGTGGTCTTTTCTTTTTTGAGTAGATTGTCCTTTATCCATAAGAAAATGATATACCTAGATAAGTAGGCATATTGATGTACCTAGGAACTGGCATTATGTCATGGGACTTAGCCAATAATATATTTGTACCAACTATAGTGCATTGTAATGGTATTGTTCATACAATGTTGATATTTACTCAAGAGGACTATTTTTATTTAGTTTTATTTGCCAAGTTTCCTTTTCCGTTTGATTTTGTGCTGGTGACACTTTAGACTCAAATGCCTACAAATTCTTCATGTAGTGTCTAGTCTCAAGCACTAATCACTAGGCAAGCTCCTAGCTCTTATTACAGTTTTCTTATTGCAATATCATATCCAATTTGCATGTGATTCTACTAACCTAAAGGATCCTTAACCACAAACAATAGTAGTCTCCTCTGCCCAAGATAATACAACTTTTTTTGGATTTAAACAAGAAAATCACAGCAGCATTATTAGTGAGGATTTGTATTTGCTCAAAAAATCCTTATCTAAGAAAGCCTTCCTAAGGGTTGTGAGATTGTCTATTTCTCCTTTACATCAAAGGTTTAATGCAAGCATGTTGCTAAGAGCCTACCCAAGGTTACAAATGCAAAGTGAACTAGTTTTTGATTACCTCTTTTATTATAGTAGATTTACTTGTGGGGTGTAGAGCACATGGAGAGCTTGCCCACTTATTAAGAGTTTTGTTTCTCATCCTTTTCTTGAATATCATATCAAAGAAAATACAAAGAGCTCACACAAGTTTGTATGATTCTCTCTCTAATTTTGGTAGATAGAAAACTATTATGGCTTGAGACTATGTTCAACATAATTTGCAACCTCAACAAGAGTCAAAATCCTAGTTTTATACGTATGTGGCATTGGTTGCAATAACAAGAATGTCACTACATCATCTAGATATATTCAACAAATAAATATGCATATCCTACAATATTGGCTTTCCATTAGATGACATTTCATGGAGGCAGTCAATAAAATAGTTCAAATGCCTTACCTATGATTCCACATTTTGCATGCATGTCTACCAGGGTAGTTGTAACTTAAACAAATATATTCTCTTAATATACCTATTTTGTGCATATCTAACAACCATGGATTTTGATGACCACATTACATTCAGGCATCCTGTCAAATAGTTCACATGACTTATCTATGCTTCCATTTTGCAAGCATGTCTCCCAAGGAAAATGGTACTACTTCATCTACATCGTCTGAGAAAATCCTTTATTCTTTGATGGATGCCTATAGCTTATCCCAAAGCTCTCATTCAATAGTTATGAGATGATCAATCAAGAGGAAATAGTCGAGATCTTAGAGTGACACAATTTTTAAATAATCATATGAAATGAAATGGGCGTGTGAGTAGAAAGACATTGTGTATAGATGAAGGCATGAAATGGATCATTTTGGAGCACTCAACACAGACACTTAGCATTCAGTACATATCATCATTCAAGATCAAATGGGTGTGTGGGATTATATGCATAGTGAATAATAAAGGAGGGAATTGAACCCTCCCTAAGGCTCACACTTGTTGAGGTCCACTTCAGCAATGGCCCTTCCTGTGAAATTGTTGTGTAAAACCTTTCTTATGAGATAATGTGTTATGAGCTCTTCATCAGTGGGATGGAACGTGAATCCAGGAGGCAATTGTGCATCACCAATATCATGACTGTAACTAAAGTTAAGAGAATTCAATAATAGAGGCTCTTAACTTTAGTTATAGTCATGATATGGGTGATGTACAACTGCCCCTAGATTCACGTTCCATCCCATTGATGAAGAGCTCATAACACATTATCTCATTAGAAAGGTTTTACACAAAAATTTCATAGGAAGGGCTATTGTTGAAGTGGACCTCAACAAGTGTGAGCCTCAAATTTTTTTTGACCAATTGTGACCAAAGCCTAGCAGTTTTCTACCAAGCATTAGTCAAAATTTTGACCAAAGCATGGCTATTTTTGACCAATGCCTAGCTATTTTCCACCAAGCATTCATCAAAATTTTGACCAATGCATGGTTGTTTTTGACCAATCATTGGTTGAAATTTTGACCAACGCCTAGCAGTTTTCTACCAAGCATTGGTCAAAATTTTGACCAATGCTTGGCAGAACTTGTGCCAACATGTTTGAAAGGTTTCGACCAACGTATTGGTCAAAATTTTGACCAACTAGAAATTTGGTCAAAATTTTGACCAAAAATTTTTTGACAAATGGGTTGGTCAAACTTGGTCGAGATTTGGTCAAAAATTGGGTCAAAACTTTGACCAATAATGGTCAAAAAATGACCTCAAATGTACTAGTGATTCAAATTTGAATGACATCTGGTGAACCTTGCTGAGAGAAGGAAAGAGTCCATTTTGGCATACCAAGCTCTTGGAGCTTGTTTTAGTCCATAGATAGACTTTTTCAATTTTTAGACCAAAGAATAATCCTGAATGAAACCTTATGGCTGCTCCATATAAATATCCTCATAAAGATCACCATTAAAGAATAAACTCTTCACATCCATTTAATGAACAACCCATTTCTGAGCTACAACTATAGCTAGTGTCAAACTAATGGAGTTTATTTTTACAATTGGGGTAAAGGTCTCAGAGTAGTCAATACCAGGCACCTGAGAGAAACCTTTTGCAACAAGTCTTGCCTTATACTTATCCACACTTCCATCAACTAAAAACTTGGTTCGATAGACCCACTTACAATGAACAAACTTTCTCCCCTTAAAAAGAGAGATGAAGTCCCATGTGTTGTTTCTCACAAAAGAATTGTATTCTTCCTCCATTGCTTTGTCCCATTCTAGAATTCTTGAAGCTTCTTTGAATGATTGAATATTGGAAGCAATTGCAATATAAGCATGAGGGATTGAGTTATGTTGTGATCGTGTCTTCCTATTATCTAAAATAGTCCCTACCAATGGTCATGCCATATTTAATGTCTATTGAGCCCATTTAGGTCTAGTGGAATAAGATGTAGAATTAGAACGGATATCTTCAACCTCATCTATCTTTTGCCTCTATTTGGGTCATGGACAAACATCTTCCAAGTCACTATCATCATTGTCACTCTCTTCAATGAAGGAGGAAGATGGAAGAGTCAAAGAAGTAAAGTTGGGACAACTTTCTTCAAAGTGTACACTCCTCTCATAGAAAATTTTATGTGTCTTTGGATCCATCAATTTCCAGGCTTTATGAGAGTCTGCATAATCAACAAAGATGCAAGGTTTACTTTGAGGTTCCAATGTCTTGCATTTCTTTGGAGATATTTGAGCCCATGTTGGACAACCAAAGACTCTAAAGTGCTTTACAGTAGGCTTCCTTCCATTCCAACCTTCAAAAGGAGTTAAACCATCGAAAGATTTATGAGGACTCCTATTCTAGATATAGTTTGCATAATTCATTGCTTTAGCCTAAAAAACTTGATCAAGAGACTTATGTAGTAGCATGCAAGTGGTCATCTCCTTGATGCTTTTGATCTTCCTTTCTACAACACCATTTTTTTGTGGAGTGTATGGTACTAAATGCTAAAGGTCAATTCCCTCTTGAGTACAAAAGTCTATAAGTCTTGAGTTCACATACTCTCTTCCATTATCTATTTGAAGAACCTTGATGGCTTTCTCAAACTGATTTTCTACTTGAGCCTTGAAGGTGAGAAATCATTCAAACACTTCACTCTTATGAGCCATGAAAAATACCCAAAAATAGCAAGAATAGTCATTGATGAAGGTGAGTGCATACCAAGACTTTCCAAATGATGGCACTGGAAAGGGGCCTACCACATCACTATGAACTAGTTCAAGAACACTTTGTGCTTTCCAAGTCTTCCCCTTGTCAAAAAAATTTTCTAGGTGCTTCCTAAGTGTGCAACCTAAACAAACACCATCTAAAAACTAGACTTGAGATGGACCATGAACCATGTTCTTGTTGCTAAGCTATTGAAGATACTTATAGTTGCTAAGCCATTATAAGCCCATAGGGCATGTATTAGGCACAAAGGAAGAGAAAGTGTAAAGCCTTGAATCATGATTAGCTTCGCCTATTGCAACTAGAGAATCATTTTTTACTCTTTTCACAACAACTGAATCTGGAAGAAATTCAACCTTTTTTCCACCTCCACAATGAGTGATTTGGTAGACTAAAAGAGGGTTGGAGGTACGATTAGGAACATAGAGAAATTTCTTGAACACTTCACTTTCCATCTCAACTTCACATTTTCCTTCAACTTCCACTTTAGTATCATCCCTTACAAAGATGTGAGGTACCTCTTGATGAAGATACAAACCACAACTAGAATGAATGCAACAAGGGAATATTATTATTAAAATATGCTACTACATTTAGTACATGTAAACAGACCCAAATACATGCCCTATGGGCTTATAATGGGAAAATCCTAGAGAAAAATCCTTCTCACAGTACCTTCTCTCAAACTCCACCAAGAACTGCCTTTACAATGCTAGAAATGTTCTTAAATAGACCCCAATTAGGTTTAGGGTTACAAGTACATTCTAGAATATGCCATTTGGAATCCACCACCAAAATAGAAGGTTCTAGAAATCATGTTAGAAGCCAGTGTAAAATTAGAAGAATCCAAAAATGGTAGTCCAACTTCTGGGAGGCATAACTTTTGATCTGAGACTCTGATTGATGAACCATTTACATTTCTAGAAGGCTCTCAAAATGCTCTATAGCCCTATAGACCAGATTTTCTTGTCCCCTATTTTTTGGGTCCATATGAGGTCGTTTAATGTCTCAAATTTGACTCATAAGCACTCTTAAGAGGTCTCCAGGCAACTTAAAACTGTAATAACTTTCAAATCGTAAAGCCTTTTGACCTGATTCTTTTCCTGGAGTGTTTTAAATTACAAATATAATCATCCTTGCAACTTACACCCTATATATCATCATAATTATGTCTCAATTACAAAATAGCCCATTTTCTACATTAACATGTATCCCAAGGTGCTCAAAAACTCTAACTCAGAAAATCAACAGTGGAACCATGAGAGTTGGAATCTATATTTGACCCAAATGAGTATCTAAAAATAAAAACACTTTAAATAGAAACTAATACTAAGCATATTTTTGGGTGATACAAGATTTCCCTTACACCACTGGATGCTCCTGCATCACCTCTAAAGGTGTCATTGAAGAAAAATCTCTCTTTGAAGCCCCCATGTGATGTGTGGCATTTGAGTCAATAATCCATTCCCCCTGACTGACAGTGTTTGTGAGTAAAGCTTGTTGTTTGCTCTTAGAATCTAAAGATGAAGACCCTTTTTCCTTATGAGCATTAGGCAATGGAGCATTGTGCTTCTTCATGATTTTTTTAATTCATCAATTTTCTTGTGATAACAATAATGTTCATCATGACCAATTCTTTTACAATACGCACACTTCTTCTTTTCCTAATTATTGTCTCCCTTTTTGTTGGTATTAGGAGAAGACTTTCCTTGTTGGATTTAGGTAGTAATTTTTTTATGTTCCCTTGTCTGTTATCTTTCCTCTTCTTCTTTTTACCCTTGCCTTTGTTTGAACTTTCACCAATTGGATTTTTAGAGCTCTCATTGTTAGTCACCAATGCCTTAGACCTTGAAGACTTAAGAATCCCTATTGTTATCAACTTAGCTTATTCATCCTATAAAAATTGGACATATTCATCAAAAGTGATTTTTTGATAAGAAGCCCCTAAGGTTGCCTTTGAGGTGTTGAAAGTGGAGACAAATGTGGAGTAGTCTAATGGTGGCTTATTTTGAATTAGAAAATTCAACTTTTCATCCTTAGCGGGACTACCACAATCATTAAGTTTTCTTCTCAACTCATTCACCTTAATGATAAAATCTTGGATGGAATCAAATTTCTCATGATTTAGGGAGATAAGTTCATCTTCATTCTTGTAGACATCCTCCTCAATCACTTTCCCATATAGCTTTTCAAGGGCATCCCAAGTTTCCATGGATGTATCATATTTTATGATCTAATAAAGGATCTTGTCATCAACCCCTAACCTAATGATTCCTAGGGATTTTCTATGTACCAATTCCAAATCACGAATATCACTTTGAGTTACTTGATCACCTGTAGGTTTAGGAAGAGATCCATCTACATATTGATAAACTTATTCATTCATTAATTCATATTTTTTTTAACTAACAGTGTGGCATAATTATGTGGTGTTAATTTTGGAACCTTAATGTTTCCCACAATGCAAGGAAAGAGAGATAACAACAAGAAGAAAGGAACACAACACCAAGAGACACCCCACCCCCCTTCACTCAATCAAAGAACCTCCCCCCCAAATGAATACTTCAGGCACTTTATACTTAGTGAAATTACAATAGCGACTTGTGATTGTAGAGCCTAAGTGGACTACTAATTTTTCTATTTACAACCTCTTCTTGGAGTTCAAATCTGGTACTTAGCAATGTAGCTGAGATATACAACAATTTTGAAGTTAGATTAAAGCAATATAATGCAAAAAAAGACTTATTTCTGAAAGTGGTATTTTGGTCCACACAAGCCTATAATCTAATTGTAGATCTAGAAAGTAGACAAAAAATCATGCACTTAAAAAAATATGGAACCTAAATATGTGTCTAGATGAGCCTATATGGAGTGTTTGAAGTTGTAAAATGTAGGATTAGATAGGTATAATGACCAAAAACTCTTTTTTTTGACAAATCTATGCACCAAAACCAAAAAATAATAACACACTAAATTTTTTAGGAAATTCTAGCCCAAATAAAAAAATACACCTGATTTATAGTCTGGATGACTGAGATATGGCTCTTTGAAGTCAGGCTATCAAATAAAAATTGCATATGGTGAGGGATCTACCTTGATGATGTTAGCAAAATACTGTGCTAAAATTAACGTCCAAATGACTGTCTCGATAGTGCAATTTGGCCTACTAGTGATGATTAAATAGCCGTCAATTTTAGGCTTAGAGATTGATGATGTCAGAAAAAAGTTTGGCCCAACTAGTTGACGTGGTAGTCTGTACTGTACAGATTGTTGATGTAGAAGTCTGTATGGTTGATGATGTTAACTAGTACCTAGTCACTAACATGGTGTGTTGCATTGGAGGCTGATTTGGGTATTAAGTGGTGTTGCCTCATTAGAGGTGAGGTGTTGAACATCGACGAAGATCCACGTTGGTGGCAGTGTTGAGTCAGTAGAGCACTGGCAGCATTGAGGGGTGGTTGGCCAGTGGTGCAAAGGAAGTGATAGTGGAGATCATCGATTGTGGTGTGGGATTTTTATCCCACATGCACTGGGTTATGAAGGGTAGGAGAGAATAAAAGTGAGAAATTGCACAAATTGAATCAACTTAGAAGCTATTGGTATATGGTTTCTCATCACTAGCAATTTGGAAGGTGGTCATAGTTTGAAAAATATGTTGGTTGCAGTGTGTACTATTATGCCCAATCTAGTTGCTATGTGCAAAATGCTAATGCTAGCTGCTAGGGGCTAGGGTTTGACTGCTTGGCCTTCCTACAATAAAATTTCACTCCTACTGGCCAGATGGCCAAAATTTTTGATGAAATTCCATAATTGATAGGAAAATCCAGAAACAAATTGCAAATCCAAAAAAAAACAAATACAGAGATGCAAAAAGAATATTTAGATCTAAAAAATGAATTGCATAGATCTACAGAGATTATACCAATTTTGAAAATTGGGCCTTTGGGTTCTAGTTTGCAAAAAAAAATTGCCTCAGATTTGACTATGGCCTAGAGTAGGCAAATTTATAGTCAAAATTCACCAAGTCGATCCTCTAGATGTAGTGGTGAGGTTAGATCTTAGTCAAAATGCTCCCAATTTCTATGGATACTCTGGGTTTGAATCGTGGCCCTCTAAGAGGTGAAGCAAAAATAGTCTCCAATGGCTATGTGAAGAGATCTCCTATCACTCTGATACCATGTAAGAATTTTCCTTAGGGAAAAATGATGCCAAGATCAAGAAGCTCAAGCACTAGCACAATATGGACCAATAATGGATGATCATAATAATAATAATGAGAATGAATATAAGATAAATATATACTAGAAGTGCCTATATATAAAGGCATCTAGAATTACTTAGAGTTAGCAAAGAGATAAACATCACAACTAAGCACATGTCCATCAAGAGTGGATTATCCTCCATTATGCATGACTATACATGCAACAATGAGGGGATAAGCTCAATTAGAGTGCAAACAACTGTGTTGTCTACATGACAACTCAAATGAATATGCAAATTCCTAGGTGTCTACAACTAATATGCTAATGCATTAACCTAAGTAAACTTAAGTAAAGTGTAAATAGTAATTAATTATTTATACTAACTAAAGGAACAGAAACACCTTTACCACATAGTCTAATTGTTGTCAAGAGAAAAAAATTAAGTTCTTTTTTTTTATGGTGTCATCAAATAGGACACCTAAACTTGGTATAAACCAAAATAAGGTGATCAACAAGACCTAGCATAATATAATCATTGGCTCATTTCAAATGAATAAAAGTTTTAAGGAAAAATCAAGTGGAAACACCTAAGCTACATGAAGTTGATAAATGGATCACCAGAAATACAAAAGACAAGTAATTGATGACTCGTTAATAATCCTTTGAATTATTTCTCACATCTGGTCATATAGTGATTGGAAATTTGTTGATGGGGATTACTCAAACTCTCACTAGTTAGTGAAAGATTGTTTTTATGTTGTTGTACACTCATGTTGGTTGGCACTTAGGAGTTGTTGGCTTCTAAATTTATAGCTTTTGAATAACCTTGTGGAAGAACATCTATACCTAAGGGCAGCTAACTCCCATCCTTAATGGACCTATTCAGACACTAGGGCCAACTATAAGGCTATTTAACTCTCCTTCTTCTTCTTTAGGCTCTACAAGACCTAGGTAGGTGGACCTTAGATTCTTTATATGGTACTAGTGTAAGGGCATACAACTAAATCTAGATAATAGAGAAAACCCCTTAATCTTCTATGTTTATGCAAGCATTCATGTACATGGAATAGCTAATAACAAAGAACATTAATCTGATAAACCAAGTGGGGGAAACTTTTTCAACTCTTACACATAAAGGGAAAGGATATTTAATTAATGATTAAATCATTAGCATAATCCAGGCATACAACAACAAAAAATGTAATCTTCAATCTTATTAGTCCCTTATCCATTGGGTATAAACTAAATGTTAACATATACATGGACACCTAAAGTATACTCATATATCCAGACATCTGATCTATCGATCTAGCTTGCAAATAGACATCAATCTTCAAACAAAGTTTGTACTTATAAGATCCTCCTATAACCCCTATAGTTTGTCAATGGCATATTAAGAAAATTACTCAAGTCCTTGACCCAACAACAAGACACACAACAACATACAAATTTCAATAATAAGATGCAAATGGACAATATGCACTTTTGGCATATATCAACAAATAACTACAAAACTCATAGAAAAGGAGATGAACTTCAAAATAAAGTTTCCAATAAAACTTTATATTCATTCCTTGAAATCAATACATCATGCATATGTATAAACTTAGAGGACACACAAAAGGGATGACTATATAAGTTAAAATGCTTCAAAGAACATTACACTACTACAATTGATAATAGTGGAAATACTAAGAAAAAATAAGGAATCATAGTTGTGGAGGAAATTTCAAACAGGTTAGGACCAACAGAGTGATCACATAGCAAAGAAAAAATGCCCAGAAATAGAACCTTTACAAAGAGAATAGAGGAGAAATTTATAGAGAAGGAGGAGCTCCCAGATATGAAATTTGATTTTGACAAGTGTCATGCTAAAACATTTTCTTCATTATGCTTGTAGAAACTGATCTTCTCACTCTTTTGGGAAATCAAAACTTTAAATGCTATTGCAAAGCATCTAATATATATGTTTAAAGTAATCAACATAACTCTTACTTGAAGAAGAAATTAGATATGCATCAAAGGTAAATGAGTCTTCAATCTAATTTTGCTTGACCTCAACTACTTCTGCCAACAAAAGATTCATTACTTCCAACTACCACTTTACATTCAATTCGACCTTTATAGCTTCTTAGGGCACTTGATCACATCAAAATCTGATCTAATCCTGATATTTTTTCATCTAAAAACTTCAAATCTTTCTTTTAAAACTGAAGATGCCACAAAATCATAAAACCTCCCATAACTACTTCTAGTGAAGATCCATGTAAAAACCAACTATAGAAATGTATAGTTCATCTCTTATCGATTCCAACAGTATATTATAGTGTATGTTTCTAATGAAAACAATGCCTCTAAGGTCCATTTGAAATTCCATCCCCCGAGCCATTGTAGAGCAATACAATTGAAAATTTTAAAAATACCATATAGTTAAAACTATATAATATAATCAAATTTATTTTAAAATCTTTAGTTTTATTAAAATACATGTTCGGACTAAAATATTTGATTTGATAATTTGATTTTATTCTCACTTGCCTTGTCTCCAATAAAAGGATGTCACTTGTTGGATCCTAATTGGCCATCACCATCTAGGTGGGCCCCACATTTTCTTATGCAATACTTGAAACATTTGATATTTATGAGTCTATGATATTACAATGATACGATATTATGATCAAATCATATTATCTTAATCTTGATATTTTACCTCTTCGATCATACGATTCTGGGCAACTTCATAACATCTTAAATGTTCATCTTTCTTTCCATGATCTCACACTACATGTATCATTTTAAGACTTAACCTTTCATTTTATGATATTACAATGACCTTTGATACTATGATCTTATAGTGGACATCCCGGTCATAGCATCTCACCTTCACAATTTGGGTTTCCCGATCTTATGACCACCATCATAACATTCCATCACTCTGCATTTTCCTCATGTGATCTTACAAAATTTCATAGCATCATAGGCCTTTGACTTCTAGCTCCTAACCTCACAATTCACTGTAACATCACATCAGTCCATACTTTGCTTTTGTGAAATTATGATGGAATCTTGGACATGCCACGTGACATTTTCTCCTTTATGTTGAAGGTCAAAACCTATTGACTCATTATCACCTCCAGCTAGTCAGGCTAGTTCCATTCATGTGTAAGCGCTTTCCTTGTCTATAAGCTTAACAAGCTTTAGATACTTGTCTATTGGGCCCTTGGTCTTTTAAATTCCTATGATTTGCATCCCACAAACAATGTGGGACAATGATATTTTCCCTTCCCATTATGAACAAAGCAACTTCATTCGGTAGTAGTGAGAAATGGTTGTAAGGGAAAGATAAGAGGAGTAGAAGAGTGGGGCTGCTCCTCTCTATTAGGAACTCCTTTGCCTACTTAGTATGTGGAGTGTAACTTCCTTATCATAAAATTCCTCCTTTAAATGATTTCTTTCTACACATGGACATTGCTATGTCTTTTGTTGATGTCATGGGTGACTCCTTTATGTCATCTCTCTTTTTTCAAAAGAATGGGAGCTCTTGCCTTGTATATGAAGCTCCACTCCTACTACCTCCGGAAAATGACATCTCCTTTGTGGTCTATGGCTTCAATATAAACTATAGTCCATGCCTTACTTTTCATGGATTCCCCTATCATGAATGTTGTGGGAGATCCTCTTCTAATGTGGAGCTTTGTAGTTTCTACTACCAAGAATGCTATTCCTTTCAATGGAGCTCTACTCCTCCACACATGCGCCATGGACACCATTCTTGCTTGTGGGTTTTTTCTTCCATGGAGCCCTGTGATCAACCTCGTATTGGAGCTTGTCCTTCCCACATGGATGTTCTATTTTAAAACAACATCTCCCTCCCTTTTCAAACACTTTAATTTAAAAAATTTATCAAAAACATGGAGCTCCTCTTCCAACACTAGAGTTTACTCTTTCATAGCATTCAAACATCTCTATTCATCTCCCTATAGCTATGAATTCTCTTACTCAGCAACATCCCAACCCAGCTACAACATTTGTATTTGTCTTATTTTAAATGATGCATCTTCAAACATCACATTGATGGAGACATGACATATGTATTGTGCTTTTAATGTGCTCACTCTACTGAGGAGGTACATATGGAAAAGGCCTAGACAAATTTGTAAGAGAGCTTAATCAAAAAAGCCCCTAAACCCCCTTCTTATAATCATTAGGATATTCACATTTCTTTTAACTCCTTGAGTTCAAAAAGTGTCAATATGTTCTTGGGCACCAATGTGGAAGAAAATCTTGAATATCTCATTACTTAATTTATGTTAAAAGACATATGGTAAGATGTATTAGGCTGATTTATAAGAGCATCCATTTTTACCATTTAATCCATGCACAATTTCATCAATTTGATGTAACCAGTTAGGCCCCAAAGTGGGTTTGACTTAAAAAAATTCATTTTTAAACAACTAACATTGAAAACTAATCCATTGATCTTCTAAAATAGTTTGAAATCAAAATTGAGCACTAAATAATCCTTTAGAACTTGTTCTATCACTTATCTGCAAACTATGATTCACTGACAGGAAGGTTTGAAATCTGGCTTTAGAAACTGACCCAAATAGATAACTAAGCTCTAAAAGCTACCATGTTGATAGTTTTTTCAACATTATTGCACTTGCTAGATCTTCTTGCATGAAAACCACTCAGTCAAAAGATATTTACGTTCAAAGTTGCCTAGTTAAAGTTGTCTGCAAATAAATATGTTAAAAAACCATAAAATGCATCTAGTTTTAGCTATGAAAACTAGGTAAATAGATACTTGAAGGATTGAAAATTGGGTAAATAGTTTATAGCCATGAGGAGAAAGTAATTCTACAATTTGGGCTCATGAAAAATAATAGAACATATTTGGCAAGTGCATGAAGTTAACTACTTAGAATTACAAGATTGGAAACATCAGTAGAAAAAAGTTTTTTGCAAATGGAATGGCCCTAGAAAAATGTGTATAAAAATTCATCAAGGTTCATAAAATAGTACATTTGAATTATTTTTAGAGTAGAATGTACTGGTATAAACCATTTGATCTCATCTATTATGAAATAAAAGTTACGACATCCTGAACAAGGGTACCAACCAATCTGCATTTTATGACACCAGTAAAGTTATAAATTGCATTCAGAATCACATTTGCAAAATGATAAAATATATTTTTCACAAGCTCAAATCTAGACTATAGCAAGTGTGTGACCTCTAGAATACAATGCAAAAGGAATCTTCTCTATAGGGTCAACTAGGTCAAAATTATAATTAGTCAAATAGGGCTTCCTAGATTTTTGAGAAATATGCATCAACATGATAGAGATAAGTAACCAACTTTGAGGGAATCAAAACCTAGTCAAAACATATTGAAATGACTCAAAACTTGAAAAATAGGTTCATTGCTATGCATAGTAAACAATCCCAAAGCGGTGAATCACAAAACATTACTGGGTACAAGATATTCAAATTCAAACTATGCCTTCTATCATTGTTTGACACTTGGGAAAAAAATGTAAAATTGAACATTGCTCAAAACAAAACTTTGGACAATGATTTAGAATGCTAGTTTATCATTATAGTATGTATAGATATGCTGAATGCAAGGTGTTAGAAAAGTAAAATACCTCATAGACCTTAAAATGATAGTCAGGTAGACAAGCAAGAAAATACGCTTATAAGGCTCAAATAGACTCAAAAGTTCAGAATGGTACTCAAAATGGGAATGCAATTTTGAGTCCCATTAGGAGTATCAAGTAAATTAAGAAATTGAACACATACTAAGCATGAAAATTGAAAAGTTTAAGTTTCTTGTTTAAAATTCTCAAAAGCCACTATTGACATCTAGAATAAAGTTACAAACTTGATACAGGTTTGAAAATTGCTTTTTGATAAAGAAATGCTTTTGTCATTTCTTCCTTTTCTTGGGGATATTTTTTGTGGCTCCACAACACATGCCCCATTTTTTACTTTTAAAATGGGGACCCTCTTTTTTGCTCATAGAAGCTCGTTCGTCAAAATAGGTATCTTCTAAGGTGCCTCAGGGAGTGGAAATTTTGTAGTTTGGGTTTTTGGGATTATGGTCAATTTGCATCATTTATAACCCCTACCATGAGTATATTTATGTTCATATTTTGTGTAGGTCATCATGACATCATCATCTTCTATAGAAAAAAAATTACCATGGTATTGCATGTGCATTTTTAAAACAAGCACCTTGGGATTTCAAATAGAAGAAGTAGAAAGAGCTCAAGTCTATGAAAATGTTGGACTATAAAAAGGGCATAAATCATCAAAAATATTAGGATTAGGTACACTATAGTGCTCCCGAGCCCCATTTGAGAAAAACCAAAAAACTATTTTCAAAATTGGGAACTTTTATTTTTGGGTGAATTGAGCACCTTGCGCTATTCCATGAAGGTGCACTTTTCACAAGGTGCACTTTTAGAAGGTGCACTTTTCACAAGCTTCACTTTTTGAAGGTGCATTTTTCACAAGGTGTGAATGTGTGAAGGTGTGGAGGTGTGGAGGTGTGCGATTCTAAAGTCTTGAAGATGCTCAAAGTCCCAAAGTTGCTAAGGTGCACAAGTGCACAATTTTACAATGTTTTGAAGAGAAAAGTGAATAGGTGCAAAAATGATCCTAAATCATCAAAAAAGAGAAAAATAAATACAAAAGAGTGGTCTTAGACCTCATTTGAGAAAAATCTAAAAATCATTTTGAAAACTACGAACTTTGATTTTTGGGTGAATTGAGCACCTTGCACTTTTTGTAGGTGTGCTTTTTGAAGGTGCACTTTCTTTGGAAAATTGTGAAGTTAGAAAATTTCTCACTTTCTGTCAATTTTGGTCCTATCATCAAGGTGCATTTTTCAAAACTTACACTTTTAAAAGGTGCACCAAATCAAGAGGTGCATCGACAATTTTCAAGGTGAAGTAGTGCACTAACAGTTAATTGTTAGTTGCTATTTTTGATCATTTCATGCACCAAAAATGTGTTTTGTTGACAGTTCAACACCTAAAAACACCTCAAGAAATCCAAGCTTGCATTTTTATAAGTTTTAGTGATGCCCAGATCATCTAATGGCTTCTCTCTTCTTATCTTCTTCTTCTTTTATTGTTTTAAGTCATGTAAAGGCTCATGCACCCATTAATTGATATAAACAAGGGTGGAGACCTACTTAGAACCATATAGAGAGTCATTTTGTAGGTAATTAGCTTTATTTTATTATTTTTTCTCATAATGTTTGCATTAGAAGAGCTCTCACTCCTAACATAAAAGGAGGAGAGGATTTCTTTTAAATACATGGATGTAATATGTACTTCAGGATGATATTTTGATGTAATAATAAATGCTATTGATGCTCTAATTTTGAGTGTAGTAAATCATGTTGAAGTGCATTATTTTTTGTGAATTCATATTCATGAATGATAATGGATCTAACAATTTTATTGTGATGTTATGATTGTGTGATCTTTGAATTCTAGTATTTGCCTTATGTTAACGAATTATGGTGTTGTGATGAATTGGAGAAAGGATCAATGTTGTTCTTATATAGTATTTTATCTTGTGTGAGTGCACTTTATATGGCCTCATGATTTGATGAAATGTGAAACATCTTTTAGTTTTATTGAAGTTCCCATTGATAGTTACATCAATGGAGTTTAGGAAGCCCTACTGCTAATTTCATTTGTTTCCTACCATATGCTTTTGATAATTTAATTTGCAAATGTGTTGTTACTTTGGTTTATGGCCATTAGGAATTTCCCTTTTAGTAATTTGCTTCAAATTTCTCATTACTCTATCTTTTTTATTTTCTTTTCAAAACACTTGGTTAAAATAGAAATTCATATAGTTGCATCAGTTAGAAATTGAATTCATCATTAAATAGAAAATACAAATACATATTGGTTTTGTAGATTGGTAGATACTAGCAAAGGCCTCCTTCTTAACATCCACATTTATCTTCAATTTAGTTACTTAACAAGTTGAAAAATAGGCATCTGGAACCTTCAAGTAAGTCACTAATCATCTTTTCAAGAGAGAGATTTGAGAGAATTTATGTCGCTATCATTGAGCAAAATGATTTCTGTACACCGCTTCCTCATAGTTTTAATTCTTCCTCATGTTGCACCTTAAAAAGGGCTTGGTGAGCTTCATTGAAAAAGTCAAAAGCCTCAAAAACCATGTTGAAAACATAAGGGTCATTCTCCCACATCTCCTTGTCATCCTGCAACTCCTTAATCCAAGAAGTCATAATGAGTATGACATAAGAAAAATCCCCATAATTTGTATTTGGTTATGTATTTTCAACATGGCTTAAAATCTTTCCAAGGTCAACAAACTTGAACCGAAAAATATCTAAACAATAATGTAGCTCAAATAGCTTTGGCCCAAGGTCACTGCAAGGAGCTATAGGAGATTGAGCAGGTTGGTCATTTGATGTTGCAAGGGAAACCAAATGTTGAGATAATGGGTGTTGCACACATTGCATAATATTGTTATACTATATTATTTTATTTTATTATGTAATATTGTATCTAGGAGTACCTAGATGGATGTGAAACATGTAAATATTCCTATGGGATATGCTTGATGAGTTGTATTGTAACATTGTGGTAATATTTCATGTAATTATTTAATATTTGGGAAAAAAAATTAAATTTCCAATTTTAAATGTGGGGTCAATGGGTTAGGTAGCACATGGTTTATGTAATACCACATGGTGGTTTTGTGGGACTTGCTACTATATAAGAAGCCACAAGGGTAGTTGTTGTATGCAAGAAGAGAAAAAGGGAAAGAGTTGAGCAAGACAAGGCTTGACAAGTTAGCCAAGGGGACATTTGTGAAGTTTGGAAGCATGGCATGGGATGTGTGGATTCATG
This sequence comes from Cupressus sempervirens, assembly GCA_028749045.1. Lineage (NCBI taxonomy): Eukaryota > Viridiplantae > Streptophyta > Pinopsida > Cupressales > Cupressaceae > Cupressus > Cupressus sempervirens. Next base: position 68,578,329 of record CM053789.1, on the reverse strand, counting down.
CTTGTTCACATAGATTTCTTGGTTGTGGCTATGGCTTTGAAGGCTTCCATGATTGTATTGCAATGGTATTGTTGCTGAATAATACATGGTGATGGATGCTTTTGGAGAATGGGTTTTTCCCTCAAGAAGGGTTTCCCAGGGTATATCTTGTGTTTCAATTTTTGTGGGTATGTTGTCTTTTCTCTTGAATGTCAATTTTAAGTACACGTTTATTTCAAATCTATTAAGGGTAATGTGAAAACGGTTATATTTTTTCTTGCAAGTTTCCTTACAAGTGGTATTAGAGCTATGGTTTTATTATTGTAACCCTTGATTAAATCCATGAGAATGCATGAGAGGGTAAAAGAAAGGGTAAGATATATGAGTGATTTATTGCAGATCTAAGGGTTTTGGGTTTGCTATTATGACAAGATGAGGGTATATTTTGGGCATGTGAAATTGTTGGACAAAAGTGTTTTTTTTTAAGATGTTTCATTTAAATGAGGGTTTTAGGGAGAAGCTTGTAGAAATGATCTCCTGGGTAAAACAAGACCTCACCATTGGATCCAAGTCGACATTTTCATAAATTTTGATATATAATATGCCCTAGTTTGGCCATGTTCAGACGAAATGAAAGAATTTTTAGTTTCAACCCATGATGGCCGTCAAATTTAATCTCATTAGAATTTTAATCACACAAAAAATTGTAGTGAAAATGGTAAAAATATTGTCTTAGTGAAACAACCATAACTTTCTCTCAAGATATCAGATTTTCGATTTCTTATAGATATTAGAAAGCTAATTTAGAGAACTACAACTTGGTGTAGGTTTGGTTCTATGATTTGGATATTTTGTTAGGTTTTAAGAGCCCTAAAGTTAGATGTTATTTATTTTGAGCACAAATTAGAGCATAACTTAGGCAGATGAAGTCAAATTTTGGACTTCGAATAGTGAAAAGAAAGCTCTTAGAGAGCTCTACACATTGGTTTAGATTTGGTGTAAGTTTGGCATGATTTATTTGGTGATATATTAATCTAAATAGTTTATGATATATACTAATTATGGTAACCTTGTGAGTTTATGACATTGTATATTTGGAGATTTAAGATTTGATGCCATTGTATACTTATTTCATATTTTAGATTTGTCTCATGATGATATGGTTATCAGTGTTTTGGTTTGGATATGTATGATGACTTGGGTCTACAAGTTATGTAGTGATGTAAGTAGTCTATACTTACAAGTTGCATTTATGGCTTTGATATGGGTTGTCTTTGCCTATTGACCTTTTATTATTGATGCATATTCATATTGGTGGTTTGGATTTGGGTTGTCTATGCCCTAAGTCACATGATTTTTTTATTTTTCTTCATGTAGAAGGAATGAGTTGTTGTTACTAGGTACAGTCATGGTGGAGGATTGTGGTTGACTATTTTATGCTGATAGGTTGGACACATTCAGAGTTAGTTTCTCCACTAGTAAAATTTTGGCAAATAAATGACTACGTGACCAAAGCTTTTAGTCACGAGACTAAAATCATTAGTCACCTAACTAAAGGTGATCAAATTCTAGTAATGTTTTGCAATTTATAACTATAAGTGACTAAATAAATGACTAATTTGGTCATCAAGTAAAATCATAAGGTTAAATAAAGATAAGTGACTAATTAATAATTGAATAAATGACTAAAAAATTGGTCACTAATAATTATTCACCCAAATAAATAACTAAATGAATTATAGATGACTTTTTTATCATACTAATACATTCTAATGAATCCTACTTACTTTTTGTAATTTACAAGTATAAATGACTATTACTTTTTTTTTCTTTCAAATCTAATCATAGAGCTTAAGCCCCCTCATGGGAACCCTACCTAAGTAGGCCATTTGGTCACATAGGTTGCTTAATGATTCTCAATAACTACCTATTGCACTCAATAATGAACTCAAAAATGCACCAACTAATAATAAACTAAAAAAGACACCAGCTAATGATATACTCAAAAAGACACTAAGTGACAATAAACTAAAAAAGATACCAATTGATGATTAACTCAAAAAGATGTTACTTGACAAAAATGATATACAAATTTTCAACTATTATTAATTAGAATGCCACTTAACAATCATCAAATCTAGGCAATGCTCACAAATCTATATGCTCTCCTTGCAAGATTATTTTCTAAAATTTGTTATAAAAAATAGTTGATGATAAAACTATGTAATTAAATTTATCTAATGTATTTATTTGATGATACATATAAAGTTGGTCTTTTTTTGGTTAGCTTGGGTGCAATATAAACTTTTTAATAATTGTCTTTTAATACAATTTCTCAATCATGATTTTTAATTTATAGTTATTTTATCATATTTCTCTATGTGTTGTCTTATGTTTTATTTCATCTTGAAAATAGATCATAGAGTCAATACAACATTAGGAATTTTAAAATATTTTTATATCATAATTTTCTTTATTATCTTAATTATATCTTTTCTTTTAATTTTACTTTATTTTGATAGAGAAAGAATTCATATTTGAAAGAAATGATATGTGTTTCACTATAAATAGTTGACATCATCTACCAATACCAAAAGATGATTAAAAAGTTTATCCCCACAAAATTTCATTGTCACTTGTATAATATTTTTATTAATTTTTCTTTGTATTTTTTTCTTAAAGAAATCTATATCAGATTTTATTATATTTTAAAGAGACACGTAACTATTAGAAATTCAAGTGTTAAAGTTAAAAAAAAATCATTATTATTGCTTTAAGTACACACACATATATTCAAAGGGTTAGAAATGATTATTTTAATATTTTAATTTAAATGAAGCTAAATAGAACATTCTTGAATACTTTTAAAAATATATTTTAATAAATAATAGAAAATAAATTTAAGCTTTTTAGTTAATAATTATTCTTTGTAATGATTAAGATAACTATTAGAACTTTTATATATTTTTAAAATTTCGTGGAAATAAAATAATGATTCTCATTCAATCTAAGTTTATATTTATATTTATGTTTTTTGTTTTGAAATTTTACAAATACTCTAGATTAATTTTTATATGTCATTGATGATTCATTTTACTATAATTTTAAATATTATTATTGAAGCATATTGTAAGAGTATAGATTTTTTTTAAAAAGAAACACAATACAAATAGAAGAAATAATGTATCTAATAATTAGTAATAAGGCACAACACTTGGTGAAGGTTTTGCAAATGGGGTTGCAAGCTTTGGGTTTAACCATGGAGGAACTCCGTAGTTAAGTGCACTCAGGCTGGAGTACTACTGGGATGGGTGACCTCCCGGGAAGTCTGAGTGCTTCACCTTGTGAGCATCACATAGATCCAATGAGCTGATGAGAGATGGATTCATGTTGAATCACTACTCAGGAAACATGGGTTAATGAGTTTGACTCAAAATCACATAGTTAAATCCTGATAGCACTATCACAATTAGTATTAAGATATTACATATATATTTTTAATAATTTCTTGATCATAAATCATTAATTTATTTCAAAATGAGAATTTTAAAGTGGGAAGTAAAAGTTTATATAAGAAAATATACTTAATTTTTTTTTATAGTGTAAACTATTATATAAAATATATTATTTTCTATTATATATTCAATTCTCTTATTATAAATAGATATATTTTAATATATTCTATATAATTAATTTTATATAAAATAATTAATAAATAAGAATATTGCACATATTTTATTTTCTTAAATAAAAATATAATTAAATAGATTATAAATGTAATTTTATTTAATATATTTTAATAAAAAAGTATATTAAAAAATTATATCTAATTATAAATATAAATATACAATCAAATGTATTCACCATCTACATATGTTCTAAATTTCAAATTTAAGTTATTAGCTTTTATTTGGATTAAGACTCAGGTGCAAGACCCGATAGGAAAAAAAATTCTAATTTGATTTTGATTTTAAGTTTTGGCAAAATAAAGTTCAAGAGTAGATGTAATTTTATCCCACTTAAAAAGTATGGGATCAAAAAAGTGGGTAAATATGACCATCGAGGGTTTTAGGTGGGTGAGAGGCTTTCTTCGCTATTGAATGGAACCAACGATATTGAGAGGTATCATTAATTAAATATTAGAGATTTTATTATTATCTACTGAATGAGGAGAGGTTGCTCACACAGATCATAAATCTCTATAGTGACAAAAAGATTTATTCTATTATTACACAGGTACAAAATGATTCTATCTATAATTAGTATTTTATTTTTTCATAATGTTGAGCTATTTTAGAAATATATAGATTCATTCAGTCTTTCTTAGATTTATTGTTATTAACCCTTATATATAGATTTTAGTATATATAGATTCTAGTGGATGTCTTTAGCAAATATCACAAATCTCTCCACCATCTAGTCACATTGGTTACCACAAGTACTCATCTTAAAGGAACTATGCACTGTAATGTCTCGTCAACATCCATTAAAAAAACATCAATAACCATACCAATTGTCACAACGAGATCTCTTTCTATAATGAAAAATTTCTACCTGAAAATGCTCTACACTTGTCAACTCCATAATTCAATACAGTCTCCATCCCCAAACATATCCTATATAAAATCACAATGATTTATTACTCAATAGCACTTAAAGGTTACATTAGAGATATTTAAGAAACCCTACAACATCTTGAATATAATTAGGTTTTAGGAAAAAACCAAAAAAGCCCTAAATTACTACTATATTGTTGATCTCTTAATCAAAATTGCTATCACAAAATAATAACTAGGTATTGTACATAGTCCAAGAGCATCTAAGATCTCAAAAAATTAAAGCCAACAATGAGGAAATTGAGTAGGGAACAAAAATCAACTAAAATATATTTCACAAATTTGCGCTTAGATTCAAGCTCAATAATTTACTCTAGTATTACATGCTATTTTGATATATGGATGGTTGTTGAGAAATATTTCATTGCAAGCTTCCATTTTGTACATAAGGGATCTGAAAAACTCTTGTATTTCAATGCCTCACCAGATGTCATCATCATTATTCTATGTACAATGTTAGTAGGATATGAAGCAAGACCAACACCAATTGTAATACCCAAACCAAGAAGAAAACTTGCAAGGAAGTTATTCTGAAGATCCCCAACCAAAACAACTGGATATAGGGAATCATACATTCAAAAGTACAAACCACGGTACACAATAATCCCTACACATGTGATGTTGAATCCAAGGTAAAAACCAACAACACCATCTATCTTTAGAGTTTTATAGTATCCATCAACAAGTCCATTAAATTGTCTTTCTCCTCCTTTCTTTATAGAATTGGCATCATTAGCAAGCCTTGTTTGAGCATAGTCCAAAGAATAAACAAAAAGAAGAGATGGTGCACCAACTGCACCACTAGAAGCAAGATTTCAAGCAAACCATTTCTAGTGGCCATCCTTCTCTTTCTTAAAATTGAATAGTTTCATAAAGTAATCCTTAAAGGAAAAGTTTAGTATCTAAGAGGGGAAATAGAAAATGACATTGGGAGTATTTACTCTCCATAAAGAAATGATACCTTCATCCTTATTGTTCAACCAAAAAATTCTCCAATTCCTTGGTATAGCTCAGAGAGATGACCAGACTTCAACATTTCATCCTAATTTTGAATCAACAACTTGACTCGTTTAATGGGGGTAGTTGCCATTATTGGATACAACGGTATAGATATCACCCATCAAAAAATAAATAATGAAACCTTTCACACCTTTATCTGAAGGTGCTAGAACATTAACAGGTGAGATGTTTGGAATTTCCACAATCAAATTTCTCCATTTAGATGCATGCAAAAGTGCACTCTATGAACCACCATATCCTTGCAAAGGGGTTGATAGCTATCCCTGAGGACACAGTAAGGAATTTTGGCTAGCCTGCTAGTTTAGTGAAGGTCTTGAACCAGGAAATGTTTGACCAGATCACTTCTGCACAACTAATGGAAATTGGTGTCACTCTAACATTCTGACCTGATATCAATGTTGTAGTGAAGAGCCTATGCTGAACTATGCATGAAAGGAGGATAGAAATGTGCAAAATACAATCTCCAAACTAATCATTCTTAGTCTTCTTCATACCCTTATGGATCACACACATTGTGGCATACAAATTATATAAGTACATTACATTTTTATCAAACTGTAACAAACAAAATAACCACATCTGAAACTTATTTATGAAACTTCATTGAGTCTCTAGGAGGATGTCATTAACTCCTGGGACAAATGTTATTTTCTATGATTCTATTTTGGTGCTCTACTATATTTAGAACATTTTCACAACCACCATTTTTCTTGTATAATTTGTACTATACTTGATTGTTGTTCATTAGATCATGCATTTTATCATTTTGTTGTTATTTTTCTATTTAATATACAATTTTTTGAGATAGCATGTGATTTAGAAATTTAAATAATTCAAATTATTAGAAAAACATAAAAATTGATTTACAAGTTTTTTGTTGATTGCAGTATGGTTTTCACAGAAGTAAGATGCTAGCCACAAAATAGATGAGTGGAAATTTTGAAAAATGTAGGAGATTGCAATCACTTTTATAAGTCTTAGTACTCACACATACAATTTCCTAACCTATTAAAGAGTTTGAAAGATTATGATGTCTGCAGACTTTGATGCATGTTAAAATATACTATTTACAAAAAAATAGTGGAAATTTTGAAAAATATAAGAGATTGCAATCATGTTTACAAGTCTCTTAGCACTATCTCTAAAATTTCCTGACCTGTTAAGAGTTTGAAAGATTATAATACCTACAAACTTTGAGTGATGTTAAAATATAATATTTGCAAAATAGATACATTCATTTGATACCATAATGACAAACAAACTAGAGAAATAATATTGATGTTTATAAAGATTAATATCAAAATAGTATGCCTGACTTTCAGGAATTAAATTTAGAGAAAAATTAAAATATATTTCCTGTCAGTAAATAATGACCTAGCTACCTTGTTTTCTAGCTTTCACTTAACTTTCAAGGTTTTCTTCCAATATCATATAAAAGAAGGCATGCCAAAAGGTGTCATATGTTCTGACCATTAAGACAACTTTATATTGCCATTACTTCCTCAAATCTACCAAGCCCTTGGATCAAATTATTTGCCACCAACTACCTTACAAGTCAACTATTAAAATTTGTTCAATATATTGGTATATTTTTAACTTAAATTATTCAAAATACAAGCCTTTTTTTGGGGAGTAAACTCTATTGGATCTTGATTCCAAATTTGGACCACACCCAATAATCTATTTCTCAAGCTTATCAAATCTTACTTGCTCTACTTGTTTCTCATATATCAAGCTTATCCCTATCAACAAACTTAATGTTTTGCATTCTAGTTGTGAATGTTACCCTATAAGTCAACTATTAAAATTTGTTGAATATATTGGTGGATTTTTAACTTAAATTGTTCAAAATAGAAAGCCTTTTTTGGGGAACTAAACTGTGTAGGTTCTTGATTCCAAATTTGGAACACACCCAGTATTCTATTTGTCAAGCTTATGAATGCTTGCCTACCCTACTGGTTTCTCATATCTCAAGCTTAACCCTATCAACCAAATTAGTGCTTTGTATTCTAGTTGTGAATGTTGTTTAACAATTATTTGGTTATATGTTGTAGTATATGGTGGTTCTGGGTCATTGTTCAACTCAATGTTGCCCAAGTAGGTGGCTATGTATTTATAGTTCTTGTTTGTGTGGATAAATAAGTATCCTAGCTACTATAAATAAAAAATACCTAACATGTTTTTTATATGATGAATGTTATGCACTAAGGTCAACAGTAGTTACAGAAGTAAATAGGTATTTTAAAAACTGGACAATTGAAGAATGTGTTTTATGTTTTATGGGATAGTGGTAGTAGATGCCCGTAATGTATTTTAGATTGCCTTACATTATAAGCACACAAATTCAAAGTCAATGCAGGCACATAGGTGTATCATTTGTTTCATCTGAAACATTTATGATTCATGGAGTAATGGAAATATATGTGGAGTCCACATTTGTTGTAATCCTTAATGCATTTCTTGTATGTGATTTTTTTTAGCTACTCCACTGTGTTAAAATAAGCATGTAGGTAGATAGTTTAAGTTAGTTAGTAGGATTCTTGGTGTGATATTGTGAAATGAGGACAAGTTGTAAAGGTGAACTTTTTTCAGTAGAGAAGTGCATGTAGTTTAGTTTCATGCAAGCTGGGAACATTTTTTAGGGAAATATAGATTTAATTAAGAGAGGTGAATCCTTTACAACTCGATAAATTAGGCTCCATTTGGTTCTTGGAACTATACAAATATAGATTTCTACAAATCTAGATTTAGCTAAATCAAGTTTTTGTAAATCTTCATTCTTTATTTTTATAAATTTTAAACTTTTTGTTTCACTCCAAAGATGAGTGAGAAGATACATTTTTATTCGTAAGCTTGGAGTTGTAGGAAGATTTAAAAAAATAGTCTAATCTATTAATTTTACACTCTTCAAAAAGTGCAAGTAGGGGATTCTAATTCCTAGTTGCTAGTGGGAATTCTAATAACCTATTTTTGAGACAAAATGAGAAGTTCGACATTCTAATTGTAGTTTGCCAATTTTGAAAAAAATGCAAAAATTTTCAATTTTGGGATTTGAAAGAGCCAATTCCCTCTTAGAGAATTATAGAGGACATGTCTTTAAAATCAGATATAGATATTCTATGTTTTCCCTCAATTATCTGAGAGTTATGAACATTAGGAGAGAGAAACAAAGTGGAAAATTTGTCCATTTGTATATGGATCTTTTTGGGATAGTATGGTATTTCAAATTTTTAATAAGAAACTTACTGAGTGAATATTTAAAAGGTATGATATTTCCTATCGAGATTTAATATATTAGCATTTACTCATAACAAATTGATCTTAGTTACAACTAATCGAAAGGATGTTTTTAAAATCTTCTCTAAACCAGTGTTTCCATAATTGTCTTCATAAATTCATTTTTATTTTTTTTAATTATCAATTTCTTTTTAAATATAAAAAAATTGATTAGCAAGATTAGTAGTTGAATGAGGCCATCAGCTCCCCAGTTTTAGTAGCATGAGGCCTTGTTATAAACTCTACATGTTTGAAGTCTGAAAGTGATAAATTGGTCTTTTAATCTTTATTTTGAGGCCTTTTGACTTTGGGAAACACTCATTAGAGGTCCAAATAAATTTTTTCAAGCTCTTATTCCAAGAGAAATAGTAGAAAAAGTTTTTGGAGTTCTTGGTCTATTTCTGATTAGAAGTTTATTACATTTCATATATTGGGAATATGAGGAAAAAAAATTTGAGCTCCTATTCAAAGGAAAAATTAAGAAACTATTTTTGAGTGGTAATCTATTATGTTACATATTTTGAGAAATATGAGAAAAAGGTTTAAGGTTTTCAAGCTTCTAGGGGAAGGGAAAAATGAGAAACTATTTTTGATTAGTTGTCTATTATGTTACATATCCTTTTGATTTTTTTTAAGGAGAGAGCTATGTGGGGTTGGAGGTTGTGGTGGGAAAGTCATAAGGATTATTAATGTTTCCAAAGTTTATATTAAAGGAAAAAAATGCTTTTAATGAATTCAAAAATTCATCTCAGATCATGCTACACAATTCACTACCAGATCACCACAAATAGTCTAGAAACAATGATTCAATATGGGTAGATTGCAGATCTTTTGAAACTAATTCCTCAATCTTTCTTGAAATGAATATAATCATAATCATAATTTAATAGTTTATTTTAATTATATTCATCATCTTAAAATAAATGATTCATAATATTATGTTATATGTTATTCTTAATCATATTTGTAATAATAAATTATATTATGTAATATTATTAACAATATTTTCTTTCTTTGTTATAATAGTTTGAATAATGATATTTTACAATGTATTATTATTTACTTAATTAACTTAATTATTATTAATATTAATATTAGTATATTTATTATATTTAATTTATTATTTTGTTTAGCTTTGTATCTAGGCTCTATTATCATTCAAATCTAGCTCTGAAAATGGGACATTACATTATGATCAAGGATATGAAGTTTATCTTATAATTGGGGTTATCAACAGGCGAAGCATAGCCATTGCCTACTAGACTTTACTAGTCCATTATTTCCTTTTGTTATAGGCTTTTTAAAGTAATTTATTATACAAATATTATTTAGTTCTTCATTACATTTATGAATTGGCACTACTTTCTCTATTACTAGGAATAACTTAATGATAGACCATTGATAAAAAAAATTATTTTCATGTGCCTTATTTTTATCAAATTTCTATTTTTATGTTGTTTGTAGACTAAGGTTCAATAAATATCAATGCCAAGTGTAATGAACACTTTTAGCACTCAACTGAGCATAAGGAAGAGGAAATATTTGATCCTTTGGCACCTCCATATGTTAAAAAGTGAGTATTTCAATTAATTGTGTTTCATAGTTTTTAATAGATGTGATTTTTTAATGGGGTTTGATGTTTTATTTAATGCAAAGTCTATTTTCTTGACATAAATTGCATAATCATTTGTATCATTTTTTTTTCTAAGAAGTTAACACAAGAAACAATACTTGTGTGTGGCCAAAGTGCTCCAAATTATATTTTATAAGAGTCTATCACTACAATAATTTAGAAAAGTGTAATTGACATGAAATATAATTTTAAAATGCTTGAACAAAAGAATTTTAAATTATTGAATTATTATTGATAAAGATTTAGATTATTGTTTTTCATAATAACTAAAATTTGTGCTCTTTGAGAAGCGTATATCATGTTATAGTGACCATGATCATTGTAGATCTAATTTTGGGAAGACAACTTTGTCAATTTTTTGCATTGTTCTTTAAAGGGTACTAGCTCAATGGAAGAGCACCTGCTTTATAAGTAGGAGGGTGGTGGTTCAATTCCATTGTGCCCTAATATGAATAAATTAATGATTAAATAAACTACCAAATAAAATACAAAATATACTACCATATATACTACCAAATATACTACCAAATAAAGTACCAAATATACTACCTAAAAAACTACCAAATATACTACCAAATCAACTACCAAATATACTACCGAAAAAATAACCAAATATACTACCAAAATTACAAAATAAACTACCATATAAACTACCAAGTAACAACAATAAATGACTAAATTAATTATCTAATCAATGATTAAAATAGTTTAGTCATAAATTTGGTAGGGAGATAAATGTTTGGCAATAAACTACCATTGGTCATGTGATCAAAATTAGTCACATATCTACAATTTTTATTAGTTTATTTAGTAATATATTGATATTTTTGTACTAGTGCTCGGTTCATGAATGTGATCATTTTGTCATGGATTTTGGGATGACATAATTGGATATACAGTTACATCCTTGATGTTCATTGGCTTGGATTCTTGATTTGGTTATGGTGGTATATCTTCTCAGTTGAGGATCATGGTTATTTGGTTTCTTTTGAGGAGCTCATGATGTGCACTTTGAGTTCTTTGATGGTTTTATGCCTTGGTTGATTCTCATGGTTAGAGGATGGTTTATTCATCATGATATCATGGATAGCTTGGACACACAATTTAGTGGGAACTTGTAATAGTGATTGGGTGACAATGCAAAATCAGTTCCTAGTTGGTGTGCATCTTCTTGTGTTTGTAGAACTTGGTTTCACTTGGTACTCACACTTTGGTTGTGTGGGTGTAGACCTAGAGGATCATCATGTAGGAGATAGATTTTATGATGCCATGGGTGATTTAGGTCCATGGTTGAGTGAGAGTTATTGACATTGATATATTTATTGAGTGTTTGCAGATGTTGGAGGTTTGTCTTAGATCCTATTGTTGCAAAAGTGTCTTTGAAATTTTCATGGTGCACTTGTTATCTTTAGTTTGTGTGAAGATGGTTAGATCTTGAGGACTCATCGGGTTATTTGTTATCTTCATGGTGTATGGAGATAGTTCTTCATGGTATGTGGAGATAGTTTTCTTCATGGTGTGTGGAAATGGTTGCATGTTGAGGACTCACATGGTTCTTCATAAAGGTGTGGTTAATGCTATCATTTAACATATTATCCTTGGTGTGAGGATGGTTTCATTATTGTGTCATAGTATATTCTTGATATGTGTTTAGAGTTGTGACGTGTTATAGTATGTTCATATGGAACATGTTGTCTCTTTGGTTGAGATGGTTAGAATATATTGTCATGTTTATGTTCCTGAGGCCATGGTTGGAACTTTGACAATGATCTTGGTTTAGTTTCTCTGTATTGAGTACATTGATCATAAGCTAGATACTTCATGATATTTCTAAATTGCATTTTGATTTGGCATAGATTGATTGGTTATAGCTGCTCATGGATTCTTAGAGATGGTGGTGATGCTGATTTCTCTTGGATTAGAGAAGTATTTGTTGGGATGGTTGATGGTTTTACCAAGAGAGTCTGAGGGGCATTCACTTGATATGGACATGAGAGGAGATTGTTCTTAGATGAGTCTTGGTTGGAGACTTGGATATCTTAATGAGCATTCTCATTCCCCACTCTTGGTCTACTCGACGGTTTGCTACTTAAGAGGTATAGCCCATTGATTCTCTCAAGTGCATTATATTTATGCTTGTCTTTCATGGATATGGATCTTGAGCTATGGTACATGACTTAGTTCTAGAGGGTTCATTTGAGAGATGGTTGAGCATTGGTTATCTCCATTTGCATATGTTGTTATGTTGGTTGAGTTTGGGAGATGGTTATATATTGGGCATATTCCTTGGATTAGGAATGGTTTATGAGTTTGATCTCCTTGTGAGAGGCTTACATCCATGATTGGTTATATGGTATGGTTTGGGTGTTTTTGAGGCTTCTTGTTGAGGTTTAATAGAGAATATCACACTTGCATAGTTTACATCTAGAGGTGTGCATAGAAGGACATGATGCAAGTTATAATTTGCATGGTTTCTCTTTATCTTCCTGGATGTTTGGTTTCACTTACATTGATTTGAGATTGGTTGGAGATTGTGATCACTAGTTTGTGCTCATGTATGTCATGTGAGAGATGACATGGTTATTCCTTTATCTCTTTCCTCTATTAGTTGTGGAGAACTTGGGAGAGTGTCGGAGACTTTTTATGAGAATTATTCTTGGAAGTTATTGGTTTATGTATTGTGGATGTCCTTGAGACTACATGGATTCACTTCTTTGAGATGTTTTGAGTGGATTGGTTATAGATTTGACATTATCATTTTCAATGGGACCTTCTTGGTATACATGTGACAGGTATTGCTCTTGAGGCTTGCGATTGCAAGCTACAGATTGGATATGTCAACGATTTGAGATTCAGTTGTTATACCTTTGGAGGTATGGATAGTTGGATGGATTTGACACTTTTTTTGGGTGTTATTTTAGCTATGGATTTTTTTTGACAACTATGGATACACTTTATTACCATTGGATTAGGTTTTTTGTGCTTGGTATTTCAGTTGGTACAAGATTTTATGATCTTCTACTATGACAAGTTGGGTGGTTTTCTCTTTGGATGGCTTCTATGTATGTCCAGTAGCAATGGCATAATAGGAGGTGAGATCATTCATGTTTGAGATGCTGGATACTTTAATTTTGTTGTGGGTACTGAGATGGAGCTCTTCATGTACTTTGATCCATGATGGTGGATGTGCCAGTAGGGATTTTTTCCTTGTTCGTTTATGTGGCTACAAATTGACCCTATGCAATTTATACAACAAGTGGGAGATTGTTGACATAATGAGTGTTGCACACATTTCATAATATTTAAATATTTTATTATTAAATTTTATTATGTAATGTTGTATCTAGGAGCACCTAGATAGACATGCAACATGTAAAGATTCCCATTTGATATACTTGATGAGTTGTATTGTAACATTATGGTACTATTTCATGTAATCATTTAATATTTAGGGAAAGAATTAAATTTCCAATATTAAATGTGGGTTCAATAGGTTAGGTAGCACATGGTTTATGTAATACCACTTGGTGGTTTTATAGGACTTGCTACTATATAATAGCCACAATGGTAGTTGTTGCATGCGAGAAGAGAAAAAGGGAAAGAGTTGAGCAGGACAAGGCCTGATAGGTTAGCCAAGGGAGCATTTGTGAAGGTTGGAAGCATGGCATGGGATGTGTGGATTCATGCTTGTTCACATAGATTGCTCAGTTGGCTTTGAAGGCTTCTATGGTTGTATTCAAATGGTATTTTAGCTGAATAATACATGTGATGGATGCTTTTGGAGGTTGGGTTTTTCCCTCAATGAGGGTTTCCTAGGGTATATCTTGTGTCACAATTTTTTTGGATATGTTGTCTATTCTCTTTCATGTCTATTTTAAGTACATATTTATTTTAGATCTATTATGGGTTATGTGGAAACAATTATATTCTTTGTTGCAAGTTTTCTTTACACCAAACTCAAGGTGGAGTCCACATATGGGCTTGATTAGATTTTCATGTCTTTCTTCTCCTGGAACTAGTGGATTATGATGAACTAGGAGAAATTTTCACATATTCATGGCTATGAATAACATGTTGGGTTGGAGTAAAATGAACCTCTTAGTGATCTAGGTAATCCTTTTGGTCATAACCAGGTTGTGGCTGAGATAGAGGATGGGAGGGCTAAGGAATAGCCTCTTCATGATGTGGGGGAAAGTAGGAGGCATCTCTATAAAGGGAATCCATAATAAAGCATTTAAGTAAGCAGCTTCATAGAAATCCTAAAGAAACATAAAAGACCAAAAATCATACCAACACTTGTTCTATTGAAAATAGTAGATGCATAAAGTCACCATGGTGTTAGGTGAATTCATCCAAAGGCTGATGGCATTGAGAAAAACACCCAATTTCTTAGTGAATGGATCTTCAAACTAGCTAACCAACAAACTTATGAACTAAAAACTTATCCAAATAGGCATGCCAAAAAATTTTGACACAAAAATCTACACCCTTGCTTGAGATATGACCCTCAAGTGACCTTGCACAACATGAAAACAACCTCCAAGTGTAGGAATTACCTTCTAAGGTTAAATACTTGGAAAAGGCTAGCTTCCATAAAATCAAGATGCACCTAAACGAAAACTTTTGAGGAAAAGGGAGAGAGAATGCATAAAAATAAATGATGAAAGGGAAAGGGGGTGATGCACTAGATTGAAATAATGGTTACAAATCTAGCTATAAATGTGCAAAACATGAATGGAAAACCCAAATGCATAGATCTTGACTCTATATATCTCCCAAAACTCACACATAGGTCAGAATTAATGAGTTGATACAAGGAAAAAATAGCTTTCACAATGTAGCATTTATGAGAAAATTGACACAATGTGTATACTAGGAAGACAAAAGGAAAGCATTCAACATAAGGAAATATATCTATATGTACAAATCAATGTAAGAAAAGGTACAAAAATTGAGTTGTCATTAATGGAAGAAAATGTAACTAATTTACAAAGCATATGTTGTTGCAAAAATGAAAATAGAGAAGAACCCAGGAAAAGTATTTACAACTTGTCTTTATAGATTAGGCATAGCTCAAATGAAGCATTGAAGTTCAAATCCAAACAAGATCGGAGGTAAGAGTTGCAAAGATCAATAAATGGATATCAAAATAATATTTGATCTTTGAAGTGCAACTTGTTGTTTGAAACGATAGGAAAGCCAAAAAGAAATGCACCCAGTCGTAAGAGATCAAATCCCAAAAGAACTAATCATTAAAAGCAATAAAATAGACATGGAAATATATTAGCATTGTAAAACAAGGCCCAAAGGGTCACCTAGCATTAAAGAACTAGCCTTGGAGACATGTGTTGGATGCAAAAGATCAACTTGTAATGTTATCAAAGAAAATGTGGGTAGGGATAACACACACATTATCCCACCTGCATATACCTTTGGAGTTAACCCACGTGAAAAAGATCATATCTTCCCCAAGAGTGGAGGACCATCGATTAAGATCTTTTCATTTAAAATGGATAGCCCAAATTCTGCAAAAATCTCACATTGAATGATTAAAACACAACTGTTGATGAAGATAAGCTTTAAATTTAATAGTTGGCACATTTTCAAATGCACAGTAGAAGAAATAACAAAACACTTTTTCTATTTCGCAGGCCACCAAAGTGACCTTTGCAAAATAGCACAATGGAGTAACATGAATAGTTAATTGCAAACTTGCATGTTAACTCACCAAAGAATCTAGCCCATTGAAGACCTCTCAAATCAGTTATATGCAATGAGCTGGATGGGGGCAAAAATAACCAACAATAAGTTTTTCCTATGTTTAGACAACCCCATCACAATAAATAAAATGATTTATATGAAAAATGTAAAATATCATTTCTACTTTTAAACTTAGCACTAAAAGTACTTGGAAAATATTTTGTCATGTTCGAGTAGGTAAAAGACAAGTTCCTCAATAGAGATACTTTTTTTTACCAAAATCACAAAGATTTTAATTTATGAGAAATTGCGAGGAAGAAAGTTGGAAAAAGAGGAGTGCTAGGTAAAGATACAAAGAAATACAATACTTTATATAAATGTTCAAAAAAATCACAATCTTTTTGCATGAAAGAAATCCGCCTCTAAAACATTTATGCATTTATTCTATAAATTTTCTAATACAAAACCCATCCTCTTTATAACTCAATATCTCTCTATCACTATATCTCACCATTTATATCTATTTATGTCTCTTCCTCTCTAAATCTCTCTCCCCCGTCTCCCTCTATTTATATCTCATTTTCTCACTTTATAGTGATCTTTATCTATATCTTCCACTTCCACCACCCCCTCCCTGCCCCTATTAGGATTAAACAATGACATAGATAACAATTACATGAAAATATAATCAATATAATAATATATTAAATTTCATAGAAGAGAACAAAAGACACCAAGATTTAAAATGGTTCACCCAATCCTTGGGCTATGTCCACCAAATAACAAGTCCAATATTATTACGATCTAGTGATTACATCCTGATTACAATCTGTAATTCCTTATAGCTCAATATCATTGCAAGAACTGATTTTTACATAATATATATGAAAATCCCTAACCCTAAGCCCTTTTTATACATGTATTTTTTCCACTTTAAGGTTAAATTAGTTACAACATGTAGGCCATAAAATGTTGATAAAATAGCCCCAAAAAAAAAAATCTCAAGGGCCACGCCCCCAAACCCCCACTTAGGGCTCGAGCTAGCCCTAAACCCCATTGAGGAATTATGGAGTATGTACAGTACTTCCCTAATCAGTCACCACAAACTAACACCACCCCCTTCCCCCTCCCCTATCTCAATATATCTCCCCATTTCTACCTCTCTTTCTCTATTACTTTCTGCCTCTATCTTTATCTTTATATCTCCTCCTTTTTCACTCTCTTTTTTATATATTTATATCTTCCATCACCACTACCCCGCCCCACCCCTCTCCTCCTCTCTCTCCTTCCCCTCTCCATATCCCTCTTCCTTTCTTTTTCTTTTTCTCAAAATAATTAACATTAAAAATAATATTAAATAAATGAATGATGTAGAATTATTTGAAGTGTATCTATAGTACTTAAAATAAGAATATAGATATAATTTTTTATTTAAATTTTTTAATAATAAGGTTATTTTATGTTTCAAATATGGAGGAGGGAGAGATCTATAGGGAGATATAGCATTAAATTTCTACCTTATTTTTAACTCTAAACTAGTCCATTTGACATCTACAAGACAACATACTGATTGGGCTCAAACTTCCAAAAAACTAGTACTATCCACTCACTTACTAGGTCTAAGTGGTCTAGATCACTTCTAAATTTAATGAACATGATCAAGCTTGCTTCCTTAGCTAGAGGTATTAATTTAGTTATGTCTATAAATCACTTGGTAATTATTATTCATATATATAGGTTCAATAATTATTATGTATATGTTAATTTTATATTGTTTCAATATCAAATTATTTTAGTATCTATTTAAAAATCTCTTGTAAAACTTTTAAATATTGATAAAAATATGTTGTAGATATTAGTTTTATATTGTTTCAATATTAAATTATTTTGGTGTCTATTAAAACCTCTCTTGCCTAAAGAAATTGCCTCATTCTTTTCCTTCACTTAAAATAATAAACATCTTTGATCATTATATTAAAAAATACCTTCTAATTTTTTTATTTTTTCAAAAATGAATATATTTAAATTTCAATACTTATTTGATAGGCTATTTTGTAGGAGGATAGCCACTAGATTCAATGTTGGACACTGACAAAATAAAAAATGGTGATAGAAAAGGGTGAGTTTGTTGTAGATCATCAGCTCCACAAAGCGATGATGGACATTGTCATTGATGTTTTGGTAAGGAAAGTGATAATGATTGTGTTTTCCCTTGATGAGATTAACACATGGATATTTTGTATTAAAGAATATTAACAAAACAATTTGATATTTAGCTCCCTCGGCCCATTGTCACCTTAAACCATATGGAGTGTGTGGGGTTGATTGAATGCAACTGTGACTAGTACTAAAAAACCATCTTTCTAATGTCCCCAAGCCCTCCCATGGTGGTTTCCTAGAATAGGAATCCTTCTAGTGTAACAGGAGACCTAGAATTATAGGAGAGCCAGTGGTAGGAGCAATAGTCCTCACATGACACAAGACTTGATGTTACAAGAGGGGTAAAGGAGTGACAGTCCTAGCATTACAAAAAAGCTAGTGTGAGAGGAGAGAGGGGATAAGGGAATGAGGAGAAGGAGAAGATGGTGTTACAGATGTTAAGTTTGATTCCCAGGGGGTTGAACCCATGAAAGGAGGTGGTGAGGGATTTGATTTCATGATATCATATGCATGATTTGATTTCATGATATCATATGTACGATGTGTTGATCGACAGAGCACTACACATCGATGGTGATATAGCAAGTGAACATGTGGGTGCAATTGGTATGATCAATGGTGAGCCACTTCCACAATCCATTGACGTACAAGCCAGTACATCTATCAAAAGGCAAAGTTGATAATTATTAAATTCAACCCAAAAATTTATATAAAGAAATCTATTTTTAAACATAAAAATATATATTCATTTGTTTAATTGGGATGATGTTGATTTCTTTTCTAATCAAAATAAAATTTAAAAAATCTATTAAAAAATATTAAAACATTATAATTTATAAGTTGTAATTTAAAAAATAATAATAGATGTATTTTCGCAATATATTTATAGGCTAGAATTTTTAAAAATTTATAAAAATAAAACTCTTAAAAATAATTTTTAATAAAACTTAATTATAAAATCAAAAAAAGATTATATTGTAATATGTTTATTTATATATTTTATGATTTGAATAACAATATTTCAATTTAAACTAAATATTAAATAATATGTGTAGACATCTAATTTTGATTACATAGATTCATAATCAAATTTACTTATCTTCTAAAGTATATTTTAATTAAATACTTAATATTTAATTATTTTAGTGCTATCCTCTAATTAATTAATTAAATTAATTAATTATAGCCTAATTAATAAATTAAGAAACAACTAATAGTGTAATTTATTAAAAAAAATTCTCTTTCCTCTATTAAATTAAATAAATGCAAAACCATTTAATTTAATCTCCAAAGCTCATCTCTATTTAATTTATTTAATTAATTGAATCTCATGCACCAAATATTCCTCTTTTAATAAAATAATTCATTTATTTAATTAAATCTCATGCACCAAATATTCATCTTTTAATAAAATAATTTATTTATTTAATTAAATCACATGCACTATATATTCCCTTTTTAGTTAAATTATTTATTTATTTAATTACATCTCGTGCACCAAATATTCCTCTTTTAATTAAATAATTTATTTATTTAATTAAATCTCACATGCACAAATTATTCCCCTTTTAATTAAATAATTTATTTATTTAATTAATCTCACCCACCAAACTTTTCTCTAACAGACCCATCCACCTCCCACATCATGCAATCAACTTAGCCACCTCACCCACCTTAATTGAAACACATCACCTCCTCTTCCATGTCTACAATCCCTTTTCAGATCACTTGCATAGATTAAGGCATAATTTATTCCCTCTAATTCAAGCCCAAGTCTACTCTCATGCCACATATCCTCCTCCTAACATTATCCAAGCCCCATTTAATGAGCCTCATCAATCCATCCTCCATCTACCCATCCCCATTGAGGAAACTCCTATTCATCCATCTGAATATTTCACCCATACATCTTTTATTACACCATCCACTCCTAACCAATTCTGTCAAGATCTTGTCCAAAAGCATGTTGAAATATCTATTGGCATTAATTATCAAAATCCTTAACATGAACAAATTTCCACAATCAATCATAGTAGAGAGATGCATTTTCTAGATTTCATTGTGTGTCATATTTTTGCATCAACGTTTCAAATAACACTTGGTGATCCATCATCCTCTAGCTCTTTACATTCTGATGATGGACCACTGAGTGTGATTTGAAACATTGATGCAAAAATACAACACACAATCAAATGTAGAAGATGCATCTCTCTACTATCAAAATCCTACCATCATACCTACTACATCTCATGATCCTACCATCTCACTTATTCTCCTACATGATCCATTTTTACCATCCACTCCATCTAAAGAGTAGTTGTCATATCCTCCATATCAAAATCCTACCCTTTTATCCACCACTCCACTTCAACGTCCTATTGTTTCATTCATTCCTTTAAGTCAAGACCCATTTCCATCCACCCATTCAAAGAAAGATAATAAAACTCCATCCCCTCTACTTGATGATCCTACATCTCCTATAGTGTATGGTAATACATCTACATAAGAATAAATTATTTTCATACCCAAAATTTCTACTCCTCCAAGTACTAATGGACTCACATCTTGTTTTTCGAATAATGATCATCATATTGAAAAAAGAAATAAAAGTGTGTCTTTAGATGTTGCTATCCCTTCTATCCCTTAACAATCCCAAGTCATTCCATCTTCACCCAAAATTTCCCATCCATCTTAGTCCACATCCATTTTTTGGGCCTTTACCCTACTACTTCTTTCCATCCCTCCATTTTGAGTCACTATATCCCTTATCTAAATCATTCACCCTTTCCATCCATTTTTGGTCCTTATATACCTAATCTAAATCCTTTATCTCCTCCATCTATTTTGGTTCCTACTCCTTCCTTGCTTTCATTTGTTTTAGGTCCTTATCCTTCATTCCTTCCATCCATTTCAAGAAATTACATGCATCCATATCCTATATTCCAATCCATCACTTCATTCCCTCCAATCCATAATCTATATCATCAAAGGCACTCATCCTTGAATTCTTTCTAACCTTCAACCTCTATCATTGCATCCATAATCTCTTCATATCATTCATGCTCTTGTTCCCATACCATGGCTAATGCATGGATGCCAAACTTTAAAAGTATCAATCCAAAAATCCTCAAAAATCCAAGTATCAACATGTCCCATCTAAAATACATGTTCAAGAAGAGGAACATCTAATCTAAAAGAAAGAAAAATTCAAAAGGCCACAATGGCCCAAAATGAAAAAGTCAAAAATCATGTAGGTACCCAAAATACTCATAACAGAAATTCATCTCAAAGAAAAATATCAATTAGCATCCACTCCTTCCACTCAAAAATCTTCATCTATTCATAGTTTATCCAAATCTTCATACACTCATCCTCCATCCCCCAAATTCATTCTTAGTCCTTATGCTTCTCATCCTACATTACCAATCCTTTGTCTTCCAACTTTACTTTTGGTCCTTATATTCCTCCTACTCCATTTCTCCTTAATCTCATTCAACATCATCTTTTCCACTACTTCATCACCCTTCAGGGTGTATTCCAATGATGATCTTTCCAATTTTCTCATACATTTATCCACAAGTCTTACATCTACCCATCCATTATCTTAAAATTCCCACCCACCATTCTACTCATTTAACCCAATTTTTTCATGTTTCCTTATTCACCCATCCTACCAACATCTATGAGTAAAAATCCAACAAAAATATAAAAAAGTCAAAAAGTCAAAAAAGTCAAACAAAAAAATTGTCTAATGGTGAAAACTTGGCAAACAAGAACCTTTGATAAGTACCATGATGAAAGCTTGGCAAACAAGCATCATGCATTATCTTTCCATACAAATGCTCTACACACTTGGGGGCAAGTTCCTCTACCCACCATACATGTCTCATCTTCCTCCTCTCTCTCTCTCTCTCTCTCTCTCTCTCTCTCTCGCTATATATATAGGTTACCACCATACATACATGCTTTTGGTCACCTTTTGAAACTCACTCTCTAAGCATAATGTGTATCCACCCATTCTTTCTTCCATATAATTCCATATAATCCATCTTCATCTTTTCCTTTAGCTCCATCCACCCATCTTAGTTAGCCTCTATCTACCTCCCTCATATTTTTGTTACCCTATCTTCCATCCTATTGTACCCCTCTTAAGTCCTCTTCATGCATACCATTATAACTAGGAGGATTGTATTCCTTAGAGACCCTATCCTGTCCACCTCCCATCTCCCTATTCTTAGTCCATTTCCTTCTTCATCTTCCAATCCCTATCTTCCCACATTGCTATATCTAAATCTTCCTATCCACCATACCTTTCGCTTACATCCTTGTACCTCCCAATATCTCCTCCATATTTTCATCACCTAACATATCTCTTGTCATTGGTATCTAGAGCTTTACTATCCCTATGCAACTTAATACCATCCACTTATATCTTAAAGCTCCTAGCAATCTACCATCACATGTGCCTCCATCCCATTCTTCCCCTCTAGCTATCTAGGATTGTGCATCAATAAACCCATCCAATTACACCCTTATTCTTTTTTCTAGCCTTGTTGAAAGCCTTTATCAAAATCCAATCATCATCATTGGGATCCATACTTCCCAATCCTTGACTTGTTTCAAGGTATATCATTCCTATTAACTTGACTTTTTAACTTAACTAGGACACCATCTTGCATTTATTTGCACCACCACCAATCCATCCCATTCAACCTTCCACTCATGTACATAGCACCAACATATCCTCACCATCCCCTAAACATAGCTCCTATACAATGTCATCCTTATAAATATCTTAGTCAGTTTCATTGTACACACTATCCCCCATATGAGTCACCAGTCATCAACTCATCAATTGTTAGTCCTTAGTCATCATCATTAGTCACTCCCATTATATGTAGCCCAATCTCATGACATCTCACATTTGATTAGAGCCTCTATCTCTTCTTGTTTCAAGATTTAGAAAGTCCTTATGTGAGATCATGTGTCACTAAAGTGTTTTCCTTAGAATTTTTGGTTTCTTTTGAATCTAGGTGCTAGGTGCTACCAATATGTCCTTGCAAGATACATTTTTTCTCTCTTCAGACTTGGGTCAGTAAGTATCGAGTCCTACCAATCTCTTTGGCACTTAGTTATTATTTATCAATTTACTCTTTCTTTTGATGTTGTATTTTAATTTTGGTTCTTCATTATCTTTTCTAAGCAATATGGTTATCCCCTCCTCAGGGTCACCATGATCATTCATATCGTGGTGTGTTGTGAATGGGGTAATTAGTGAGAAAAGTGTTGATATGTCTTTTATTTTTTCTTTTCTACCTATGATTCAGTTAGGTATAACCCTTTCATATTGAAACATATAATCATTTATGATTACATGGTGCACTTGGGAAATATGTCTTGTTTGTGGGTTACCTAGTGTTGTTTCCACTATGATTCCTATTGGGTTTCATGTGTGATGTTGGGGTAGTCCTTGTGTGTTTTTTTTTAGTTAGTCCTATGAAAAAATGATATCTAGGCCTTGATGTTCTTAGTAACCTTGGCCGGTCACTAAAATTCCACCCATTCATCCATCACATCCTAAGGGTTCAATTTAAAAAGGAAAATCTTCCATTCACCCCCTATGTCATCCATCCTATCTCACAATTTTATCTAATTTGTACAAATAATCTCTCTTTGTCTTGTACTCTTGTATTGAGAGTATAAGCCACTTATATACCTTTTTCATCCTTTGTGTGTCCTCCATCTCACTCTAATTTTCTTACTTTTCAAGATGGCGTCTAGTATCTTTTTCTCTCCTCACCGCCTTCTTGAAGGGGCATCATACATTAAAGTCTTTTATCAAGATTGAGGCAACCTAGTTGCTTTAAAAATCTTCTTTGTGTCTTCTATTATTTAAAAATGACATCAAAATAGTGTTTTACCAACACTATATCCAGGAGAGGCAAAATGTAGACACCTAAATCTGGTCAAATAAATTCTTAATCAAATGTAGTCATCTTCTAAAGCATATTTTAATTAAGTATTAAATTATTTTAGTGCTATCTCCTAATTAATTAATTTAATTAATTAATTTTAGCCTAATTAATAAAATAATAGATAACCAATAATCTAATTTATTAATAAAATCCCCCTTCCTCTATTAAATTAAATAAATGCAAAACCCATTTAATTTAATCTCCAAAGCTCATCTCTATTTAATTAATTTAATTAATTAAAGCTCATGCACCAAAAACTCTTCTTTTAATTAAATAATTCATTTATTTAATTAAATCTCGTGAACTAAATATTCCTCTTTTAATTAAATTATTTATTTATTTAATTAAATCACATGCACCAAATATTCCTCTTTTAATTAAATACTTTATTTAATTAATTAAATCGTATGCACCAAATATTCCTCTTTTAATTAAATAATTCATTTATTTAATTAAATCTCACATGCACCAATTATTCCCCTTATAATTAAATAATTCATTTAATTAATTAAGCTCACCCACCAACCTTTTCTCTAACAAATCCATCCACCTCCCACATCATACAGTCAACTTAGCCACCTCACCCACCTTAACTAGAACACTTTACCTCCTCTTCCAAGTCTAAAATCCCTCTCCATATCACTTGCATAAATTAAGGCATGATTTATTCCCTCTGACTCAAGCCTAAGTCCACTCTCATGCCACATTTCCCTCGTCCACCTCTAAACACAAAAGTTTGTCTCCTCCACCTATCTCAGTCAATTGAAGCCTATCTCACACCTCACTTAGTTAACTATCCATCAAAAATTCTTATCACCTTCTCACCCAATTGTCTATAAATTGATTCCTTTTCTCCTCACAAGTCATCCACCTTTTGAGTAGTTAATTACTTTCAAAATGCTATTTGGTGACACTCATATTTCCATACATCTATCAAATCCATCCATTGTTGAAGCTTGAGCACCATATTTGAGCACACATCCATAATCACAACCACATTTATATATCAGGGAGGCTACTAAGAGACACAGGTTTGCATGTTTTTTTTATTTAGTTTCCTTTTGGT
The DNA here is from genome assembly GCA_028749045.1 of Cupressus sempervirens. Classification (NCBI taxonomy): domain Eukaryota; kingdom Viridiplantae; phylum Streptophyta; class Pinopsida; order Cupressales; family Cupressaceae; genus Cupressus; species Cupressus sempervirens. The sequence continues at coordinate 68,552,904 of CM053789.1, read as the reverse complement.
TTATCATATATGTTTGTTAATTGATTTAGTTTGTTAGATGTTTGGCTTTAGCTTTATATCTTTTGCATCATGATTCTAACTTATACAATATACACTAAGACTCACTCAAGAGTAAGTTCTATCTTTTAATTGTAGTTAAATTAGGCTTTTACTTATATGAATTAGTTAAAAGTAAGTTGTAGAGGTTGTAAAATAGAGGATAGATTATTAATTTAAAATTTATTCAAAAAATAAATTTTAATAGTATTATTAACTCTATTAGAAATTTTACAAAATCTAATTAGAAATTTTAAAATAATTATCACATTTTTCTATTGAAAGTAAAAATGAAAATTATTTAATAAATTATTTTTTATTAACATATGTATAAAATATTTTATACAATTATTTTGTTTAATATATATAATATACCATCTTTTATAAAATTACTTACAATCCATGATCATATGTATATTATAATAAATTGACCAAAATTAAATAATAAGTATAGGTTAGGGTTAGCTGTTGTATTAGGATTCAATAGCATAGCTTGGTCTTCCAAGCCACCCAATTCTAGTATGGTCTAGTCAAACCCATCCTTTGCATGTAGAATCAGAGATGGTGTTTTATCCAGATCTAAAATAAAGTTGGACTTAATATCAAGGTTAACTTATATTATATTTATTTTTAATAAATAAGACAATGTGCATTATATTTGTGCTAGAATATGCTTTGTAATTATATGCATAGTCAATTTGCAATACTAACTAGGATATTGGTCACATTAAAAACCTCTACTTATTTGTAAAAAAAATTATTGTATAAAATATTGAACATTTAACAAGTAGGACAAAAAAACATTGTATATAACTCTAAAAAAAAATTCAAATTTTTACATGTAAAAAGGTTGGTGTCATAGTAGACCTTGTTCAATCAAATCTTTCAATCCCTATAGATATTATTCAAATTATAAATCACTACCAACCTAACCATTGCACCTCTTTTGATACAAGTGCTAGTATAATGAACAATAAAGAGTAAAATATTTTTTTAAAGATGTTGCTATACATTGAAGCTTGAGGAATTTAGACTAAGAAAAAAGAAAAAAAAAATTATTTTTGGAAACAAATTGATATGTATGGGTTGTGCTTCAAGAGAAACTAGACAAGGCAAGTTTTGACTTACTCTTCACATTTGTAAATGAGTTTAACTAGCTGCTATAACAAGTAATTACTTTTCCATTTGTTTTTATGATATTTATGCCAAATAACATGGAGGACCTAAAAGGTAAAATCAAATAGTATAGGTCTGTCTAGGAGCACGCATGACCATCAAATCATCACAAGCTGTTAGTCAATTTCCATTGGCTCTATTACTTGTTTCAAGTCAAATTCGAAGCCACTAAAATATTCTATTATGTGTTTCAAGTCAAGATAGGAGTAACCATGCTTCATGACTTTGTTTTTATTTTAAAAGTATTAAATACTCAAAATTGAATTATTCTTCAAAACTAAATTTCTTTCTTAATGTATGATGTGTAAGGATGGTCCAATTTTATAAATATACATTACAACTGAAAATGCATTTCTTTTTACACAAGTGTTTTTATCTTTTATAGTTAAATAGTCTATAACATTGTTTTCCCCATATTTTCATAATAGAATGGATGAGAGTGAGAAATAACTTGCCAAATAACTCAAGTAATATGCATATCAATAGTGACTTTTTAATTTTTTATTTTTACTATCCCTTTTTAAAATTTCAATTTTGCAATTGAGTTATACTAGTTTGAGGGAGTTGTCTAATAACATCGATAAACTAAGAAGGTTGACATGGATAAATATACAAAACATAGAGCATGTTCTCTATTGGATATAATTGTTGAATTGTGTGTTCTCTTTGATGTTACACAAATGTCATATCAGTTATTAGTCAGAGTCTATAGAGCTCAATTGGTCAGCAAGGCAAAAGACAGAGTCTACCTAGCTCAGAAGGTTAGCAAAGTGAATTATAGAGTCTACTGAGCATTTTTGGAGGTTACATTATGAAGAAAATTTCTACCAAGTTCACTCGGGTACTGAAGGCTTCTATAGCAGAGGTCAGTTTCTACCGAGCTAGCAAGGTCAACAAAGGAAAGTTAGTTCTTACCGAGTTCACTCGGTCTCCAAAGGATTTTGCAGAGTTTGTAGTGTTTACCAAGCTTCACTTGGTTAACACTAGAAATCATTTTCTGGAGTAGTGTTTATTAAGCAAGGTCAACCAATGAAGGATTTCATTGTTTTGGGAAATAAATTTTATTTGTTTAATGTAATATTTGTAGCCGACTAATGTATGGTTTATTGGTAAATGTAACTTGTAAATGAGCTGACTTGACAATTTGTAATATATAAATAAAAGGTCAAGTTGTGTTTTCAAATGTATGGATGGATGTATGAATGAGCGAGTAAGCAAGTGAGTTGATTGTGAAGACAAAGTGTGAGCAAATTTTGAAGAAGGATCAGATATCCTTGAGGAGCAACAGAGTTGTATTCAATCAATAAGGATCTATTGAAGTAGTGCAGAGATATGTACTAGCAAAGTTCAGTTGCATCTCATTCAGGTCGCTTATTGTTACTTTCTCACCATTGTAGTAATAATTCCTAAATCTCTTAATAGAGTTGGTCTAACAGCCATTTTATAAATCCTCTAACAAGGTAGATAGTTCTACTGAATTATTCTAAAGTCCTCTAGCAAGGCCACTCCTAATAGGGTGATTAAATCCTCTAATAGGGTCACACCTAATAGTGTGTTTTGTAACCTTTAATAAGGTTGGCTCCTAACAGGGCTCACTTCAAAAAAGTGAAAATTGGTAGCTAGTTACTTGGTGGTTTTTCCCATTTTGGGTTTCCACATTAAATCTGGTGTCTCTTATGTTCATGTTATTTACTTTTGCATGCACATTAATAATTGTGAATGCTTAAAGTTCAAAAACAAGTTAATCTACCGAGTTACAACATTTCTCTGTGTAGCTACCAAGTGACTACAGTAGCTAGTTATTTAAGACATCTAAGGGATATGTGGATTAATTTTTGTGGTAACTAATTCACCCCCCCCCCCCCCCCCCCCCCCCTCTCTCAGTTACTCCATCTATAATTCCAATAGTTGGTATCAAAGGTTTTGGTGCTTACAGGAAGGATTTCAAGGATCTAAGCTAAAGGTCAAGATGTCTTACAAGAGGGAAATTCCAAGACTTAACAAGGATAACTTTTCAGCATGGAAAGGTCTCATGAGACTCCATCTGGCTTCCATTGGAGGTACAAGACTAAAATATCTAGATGAATTATATGTAACTCCTACTGGTACATTATCTACAAATGACATTGCTGAGAAGAAGACTCATAACATCATGATGATAGACATTGTATCTGCCCTAAGCTATGAAGAATTTGATGATGTCAAAGACTACAAAACTGCCTTTGAGATGTGGAACAAGTTGAAGGAAATCTATGGAGGAGATGATCATGTGAGAAGAGCCAAAGTAGAAAGTTTAAGAGGTCAATTTGATCAGATGAGGATGAGAGAGGATGGAAACATTGCAAAATATGTTGAAAGAGTCAAAGCAAGTGTTAGTGCAATCAAAGCCTCTGGAGGAGATATCAAAGAGGAAATAGTTAGAAGTAAAGTTCTTAGAACCTTACTTCCCATTTATGCAATCAGAGTTTTTGGAATTCAAGAAAGAAGATGTGAAAATAATCATAAGATAAATTTAGAGGCCATAGTTGGAAGATTGACTGCATTTGAGCTAGATAACTATGATAACTATGTTCCAACTACCAAGAACATTGAATCACCATTTGAAGCCAAGCTTTCATTCAAGGAGAAAGGCAAGAAGATAAAAGATTCTCAGTCAAAAAGTGAAGAAGAATCATAATAGAGTTCTGATAGTGATCTTGACGTGGTTGAAGCCCTACTAGTAAGGAAATATTCAAGAGGCAAAGGGAAATACAAAGGTAAGGTTCCTCTAATCTATTTTTCTTGTGAAGAAATTGGACATATTGCTGCTAGGTGTCCAAATAAGTAGAACAAGAATGAGAAGAAAGGTCACAAGTGCAATGGCAAGAAAGACTTCAAATCATTTAAGGACAAAGGTAAGAAAACATGTTTTGTGGCTAAAATTCTAATGATTCTAATGATGAAGAAGAAGATGAAATTCTTTATATTGCTATAAAAGATGAGTTTAATAATGATGAGGAAATGGCACATATTTCTCATGTGAGCAAAAATGATACATGGATTATAGATAGTGGTTGCTCTCATCATATGACTAGAGATAAAACTAAGTTTGAACATTTTGATGACTATGATGGTGGCAGTGTGAGGTTTGGTAATAATGAACCTTGTTGCATAAAAGGAAGAGGAAGAATCTCACTAACCAAAGAGCTTGTATGTGATAATGCATATTGGGTAGAAGGACTAAAACACAATCTATTGAGTGTGGCATAGCTACTTAATAATGGATTGAAAGTGGAATTCATGCATGGAAAAGAAAGACTACTAGATGACAAAGGAAAGCTGATTGGATCAGGCACCAAAACAAAAGGTAACTTATTTTATCTTGAACTTGGTGAATGTTCATGCTTTATTGCTCAAGTTGAAGAAAGTTGGTTATGGCATAGGAGGTTTTTTCATGTGATCTTTGATAACTTGGTGAAAATAAGTAAATTTAGGAAAGTAAGAAGTATTCCTAAAATAGAGAAATTCGAGGTTGGTCTATGCAAGAATTGTCAAATTGGCAAGATGGGAAAGACTAGCTTTAAAAGTAAGAACTATCAGTTTGAAGAAGTTTTAGAAATTGTGCATACTAATTTGTGTGGACCTATTGGAATTGAAAGCTATACTGGTGAAAAGTTTTTCATTATTTTTGTTGATGATTACTCAAGAATGATGATTGTCATGTACCTAAGAGTGAAATCAAAAGCATTTGAGAAGTTCAAATTATACTTTGCCAGAGTTGAGAAGGAAATAGGCAAAAGACTAAAATGTTTGAGATCAAACAAAGGTGGTGAATTTATCTCCCATGAATTCAATAAATTTTGCATTGAAAGGGGAATCAAAAGACAAGTATCAGCTAAAAGAAGGAACATATCTATCATGGACTGTGTAAGAACCCTAATGATTGAAAAGAGCATTTCTATCAAATACTAGAAGAAAGCTATTAGCATTGCAGTTCATACCTTGAATAGAGTATAGCTAAAGAAGGACTCATTCAAAACCCCCTATGAGTTATGGTATGGCTACAAACCTAATGTAAGTTACCTAAAAGTATTTGGAAGCAAATGTTACATTTTGAAAGAATCTAGGAAAGGTAAATTTGATGTGAAGAGAGTTGTATTCGATCAATAAGGATCTATTGAAGCAGTGCAGAGATCTATACCAGAAAAGTTCAGTTGCATCTCATTCAGGGCACTTATTGTTACTTTCTCACCATTGTAGTAGTAATTCCTAAATCTCCTAATAGAGTTGGTCTAACAGCCATTTTATAAATCCTCTAACAAGGTAGACAATTCTATTGAATTGTTCTAAAGTCCTCTAGCAAGGCAACTCCTAGCAGGGTGATTAAATCCTCTAATAGGGTCACACCTAACAATGTGTTTTGTAACCTTTAACAGGGTTGGCTCCTAACATGGCTCACTTGAGAAAAGTGAAAATTGGTAGCTAGTTACTTTGTTGTTTTTCTCATATTGGGTTTCCATGTTAAATCTGGTGTCTCTTGTGTTCATGTTATTTTCTTTTGCATGCATGTTAATAATTGTGAATGCTTAAAGTTTAGAAGCAAGTTAATCTACTGAGTTACAACATTTCTTTGTGTAGCTACCAAGTGACTGTAGTAACTAGTTATTTAAGACATCTAAGGGATCTATGGACTTATTTTTGTGGTAACTGCTCCACACACCCCCCCCCCCCCCCTCAGTTACTCCATCTTAATTCCAACATTTCTCATGTTGTTGCTAGACTTATATTGGCTAGTAGCAGCTACTCAATATTTTAGGAGTGATATGTTGAGTTGATGGCCCCATGAAACAAAATTTGTTGCTTATTTTTAAGAATTACTCTTAAATATATTTTTAAAATAAAGAATTAATATTATTTGTTGTAAATAAAATATAGATGAAAAATGTTTGGCCAATGAAAAATAGGATAACTTATTTTTATGAAGACACCTCTAAATTTTTTCAATAAGCAGTTGTTGCTTATTTTAAGCCCCCCTTTTCTCCCATAGCTTTTTCAATTCCTAAACAATAGTTGCTCCACTTATGTAGGAAAAGATTCCAATTTTTTTTCTTTCTTGGGATTAAAAATTTACATGGAAACACTTGAGATGCTTAAATTTAAGCAGAAATGGCACATAAGTAGCAACATGCAAACATAAGGTTATTGGTAGCCTATGTTGAAGGTTTGTCTCCCTTGACTAATCATGGATGGATGGGCATGGATTGGTGTCTTTACACCATGCTCAAATTATAATCCTGCTGAAGAATTCTATTTAGACCTCGAGTTGGACTCCAATGAAGAGGGGGATGGATTAGAGAAAGGAGAAGAAGATGGTGAAGTGGAAGAGTTTTAGTTAAAGTATAGAAGAGGAGAGTGTAAAGAAGAAGAGGATGAATTAGAGAAATGTTTGGTGGTGAGAGGGGAAGAGCGAGTACTATTGGAGATAGTTCATCGCTTATTGTTTCTTTTCTAGCGAAGTTAGGAAGTTACCAAAAAAAAAAAATCATACTCATAGCCGTGTAAATCATGAAGGAATGGTATTGTGATGAAATAGTTCCTTGCTCATTGTAATATAATGGTAGCACTAGCTTGTTTCAGTAATTTTATATTGATTTGTCAAAATTAACTATTACTAGTACCTTAATAAGGTGCAATAGTTATGTCTATAGGAAGATCTATTTGAGATAAAATATTGATCAACCAAATAACAATCTCAAAATATTTATCAAAAAAAGTAGAAAACTCAAACAATTAATCAAATTCACACAAATTGATGAACTTTGTAGGCCTTAAGTAATAAACACGTGAAAAAGTATTAGCAAACATGACAAATGTTGAACCAATAACATAGTTACAAGAACAAAAATAAGTTTCTTATTGCTTCCAATCTTGAAGAGACACCTCCTTGTCTCACATTGCATTTGAGTTGCATGTTAAATTTTTACACCATTTTTTTAATTCTTAAACTAAATATTTCCCTTGAATTAACATATGAGAAAACTTTGTTTCATCAAAGGACATGTATTTAGAACCACAAACTTGTCTTTCAACAACATAATGTATTATCTAATAATAACATTAACATTGAAAGAAACCCCACTATAGTCCTTACATTTTCATGTTCTTGATAGTTTTTATTGTGGAAGTTCACAATATTGTATTTGTATTGAAATTTTTTATGTTGTTGAAAATTATTGTTCCCTCATCAAGTTCTATGTTTGTGTTTCCTCGAACATCTAACATTCAAGATGCTTTTATGAGAATATCCTCCAAAGAACCTTCAACTTTATCCCATCTCACTTGCAAAAGATAAACTCTCAATATTTCATGCATTTTTCCATCTCATGTATATCATATTCACCATGACTCTCTCATGTTTTGATCATTTGAGGACTACAAAATTCATTCTAGCTTGTGTGAACTTGAATTATTGTTTTTAGTTGTATATTTTAATTAATACAAGTTTTTGGGTATTCTTATTTGGTGAATCAATGTTTTTCCTCTACCCATCAATATATTATTTGAATATATCTTCATATTGGTGAAATCGTTACACTTTGCTAGAGTACACATGCTAGCATTTTATAGTATTAAAGTTATTAAGATATATATAAAACTATGATATATTTTGATTTTGAACAAAATAAAATAATCAAACACTTTCAACAAAGAAAAAAAATCTAATTAATGCCTAAATAAAAATAGATCTCTTGAATTTAATAGCTGATTGAATCAAATATAATCTCCACTTCAATGCTACCCTGAAAATGTACAAAATTCCTCCAAATCGCTAGAGGAAAATGTTGACAATTGGCTAGTAGTGATATGTAATTTTTTTCATTTATGGCATCACATGATGTACATGCTTACTAGAAACCTCAGAAATAAAGATAATTAGTGTTTGATAATCAAAAAATTGTCTAAGTATAGAATTTGGTGTACAATAATGTATTGTTTTTTTAATAACTTGTTGCTGACATCATATTATGACTAGTGAAGTTACATGGAAATAGTATACATGTTGGTGATGGGGTGTATAACCTCAAAAGTCAATACAGAATGTACAAAACATAGATATTCATGTTTTGATGTAACAAGACAATGAAATTAAAAGAAAGAATTATTTTTTTTACAAAATAATTAGTTGTCCAATTAGGGCCGACATCCTAGATGTTTACTCTAAGTTGTAAAAGTGGTTTGTAGTCCTAGCCAACCTAGCATCAATTTGTGTAAAGGCATGATATTCATGCAAAGGACATTTTGTGATAAGAAGTGTAGAGCTATTGTTTAAGCAAAGTGCAAGTGTGAAGTGCAGATTGTGACTATATGTGAACTTACTATGAAAGTGATATATGAAAAGTTTTATATGAGTTATTTGATGATCTAAGATTGAGCTAAAGATCAGAGATCAGTCAAGGAAGAAGATACAGTACATATTCTAGAAGTTTGATTACTTTTTTGGGTAGTGAGCTCTTCTTGTAATTGGAAATGCATGTTTGGGCAGTGGGCTCATCTTGCATCTACTGTACCACAACTCCTAACAGGGATTCAAATTCTCCTAATAGGGATTCCTTATACTAAATTTTCTTGTTGACTCCTAACAGGGTCCATCCTCTAACAAGGAACTTATACATTAGTATATTATCTAGTGGGTATCATCCCCACCAGGGTTTTCCCTTGGCCAAGGTTTCCCTAGTTAACAAAATATGGTGTTATTAGTTATCTTTGTGCATTGTTACTATTATTGCTTGACATTACTTTATTACTTGGTTATGTATGGTTTAAATTAAGTAATAATATCTAGCTGGTGACTAAAGTTTGTAGATTACTAATTCACACCCCCCCATTAATGATCCCTATTTCTAACAATTGGTGTCAGAGCCTAGTTACTTTGAAGATGCTTAATAGCTTAAGTAAGATCCCTATGGATATAGAATAGTTGATGATGAACCTTGAAGAAGCTCTTGAATAAATTAATCTCCTTACTGAAGAAAGAGATAAGATGAAGGACAGATATGAAGATTCCAAAGTATACATTGGTTAGTTGAAGGAAAAGATTGAACATCTCAAATCCAAGCTTGAATCTACTAAATTTTGAACTAATGATGATGATTATTCAAATTTGAAGACAGAGTACAAGATCGTGAAGCATGATTTGAAGATTACAAATCTAAAGTTGACTTTGAGAAATGATCCTAGCAAAATTGAATCTGATTTGAAGACTGAAAATGCAAAACATGAGAGCAAGTTTGGCAAAGAAAACATCTAAATTTGAAACATTGAAAGAAGATCATGAATAACTCCTTAAGCACAATACTATTATGAAAGGTAAATTAACATAGTGCAAGCAATAGCTTGAGAAGCTTTATTCTAGTAGAGAAAATCTTGACGAATCAATGTTAATACAAAGACCTACCTATGATAACACTATCTTGGTTATCTAATTAATATGTCCATGAAGAAACCTATGTTGGAATTACAATATGAAAGGTAAACTTCTGAGAGGGAGGGGGGGATGAATTGGTATTTTACACTAGGACCCATAAAAATTTCACCACACATCCATCTCATACACTTAACAATTAAACTGAAATACCATGTAAAGAATATATAGCTAATGCATGTAAGCAAGTAAACATTCACACATTTAACACTAGATATGATCACCTAGAAATCCTCCAATGAGAAGGTAAAACTAGGGTGGGGATGACACCCACAAATTTTTACTACTATAGTAATAAAGTGTATCCAATGAAGGTTACAATGTTTTGACTATGAAAGATGGTCTAGCCTATGAAAGGTCTACCCTGTCAAAGGCTTACAAAGACTATTAGGTCTCACCCTATTAGAGGATTTCAACACCCTATTAGAAGTGTAATTGGTTAAATGAATTTAACCTACAATTAAGTAAGCACCCTATTAGAGGATTTCATACAACCTATTAGGACTATGTTGTTAAGATATTTTGTCTAAAATCACCTATTAGAATGTCTCAGCATTGATCCTACAGTTAACACTTGATTGCTAAAGATGACAGATCACCTCTAAATTGTTGTCTTCTCAATCTGTCTTGATCAAATGTCTCTTTGCTATATACTCTTCCCTTTCCTCTATTCTTCTCTAATTGATTCCATAATGTAGTCTCACATCATAACTCCTTAGCCACCATGAATGCTCTATTTTCACATGCAAACTTCTCTATGTTCTCCTTCATACACCTTACATACTCACTAGATATTTTAGGGTTTTTCCTCCTTAAAAAGACTTTGGTGACATAGGGTTAGGTATGAATCTATAGCTGAGATTCACCCATTTTGCCACTTAAACCTTCCATTTTTCTTATTGGCTGCATGTAATGCATTGGGAATCCATCTTAAGATTTGTCCTTATCTCCAAAATATCAAAATTCAATCTTAAGTTGACTAAAAAATGGTTTACATAGTTGTTTGTGCCATTACAAAAAAATATGTTAAAACTATTTTACTTGGCATCTGAAGTCTCTGATGCTCAACATATGTTGTTCTCTATGTTGTGACTTGGCATCTATATCACTCGACATGCACTGCTTGCTCATCTCTTGTATCACTTAGCATACACTGTCTGCTTAACACTTGAGTGACTTAGCACATGAGTGGCTTGGAACTCATGATGGACTCAACATGCTCTATAATATACATGTTGTGCTTGGTATGTACTACATGTTCAGCATAAACTAAGTAAATAGCTTAAGTGTGTTGATACTCGTCAAAATCAATCTAAGATCAACAATATCCCCCTTTGACATGAGTGTCAAAAACACTTAACTATACATTATTATCTTTAATCTGGTTAGCATGACATATCTATAACTTGGCTTGTACGTAAAACTTCAAATTTTCAAATTTTTGCAATAACTTGGATACCTCAAAATTGGATAACTCCCCTTGAGTTGATGTGTTTGTTATGTATCCAAAAATCTATACTCCTATTGAGAAAATATGCCTCAACTGATACTCTTTGACTTTATGTAGTTTTGTGCTTGCTCTTCCCTTATCTTATTCTATCTTTACTCTATCATTTTTTGCTTTCTCCCATTCTTCATATCTCTCCTTATATCTCCCCCTCTTTGACACTTATGTCAATGGGCAATAAACTTATTATGTGTTTCTCCAAAAAGGATTTATGGACATCTAGGATTATCTTGAGAGTTGCATCCTAGTTCTCACATGCTACATCCAAAGACTTGATTTGGATGGCCACCTTGGTAGCAAGGTGGACTAGACCATCTATTGTAGAAAGATTTGGGTTTTTCTTCAATAGAGTTTCAGTATAACATATTTCCTTGTGTAAAATTTCCATATGAGGAGTCAAAGTGGTATGGATGCTAATCAATTTGGCCCTTATATTGGCCTCATCTATTGATAATGCAGCTAATTGACTATAGGTTTGAAGCAATGTCCTAAAGTGCTTCTCACTTTGAGCTAGTGTCATTAGCAATTTTGCACTTGTTGAACTTATCTAATTTTCCAAACTTAGAATGTGAGTTCTAGTCTCTTGGGTGAAGAGTGTTGGATTACACAATTTAGTGTACAATGAGAAAATATTCTCAAGTACCTTCTTCACATCCTCAACCTTAGTTGCCAATGCAAATTTTGTTAGTGCTATGTCACCTGATATATTTTCATTGAATTTTCTTTGAAATTTCTTTTCTAACCATTCTAGTAATTTTGCATTTGTATCTAGGTTAGCATCACTCACCTTTCCCACTATGTTTGTCAGCTATTCAATTAGTGGCTTGGTCTCATATGGAGTTGGCAGACAAAATGCATCTAAAAAGATGTCTTTAATATCCTATAGTGCTTACTCATGCCTGTGCTCCCTTCTAAGAATTTCTTTATGCTTTTTCCTTGTTAGAGCTTGTTGCAATATGCCCATTTGTTCTATGGTAATTGTATCATAATCATACTTGGGTAAAATTATTTCTTCATTAATGCTCACATCTCCATATTGGATTACTTCTTTAGCCTTTGATGAACTTAGGCTTGGCATTGAGATCTGCAATGGAGTTGCATCTGTGCTCAGCTTCTGAAGAGTATGACTTGAAGGAGTGCCAGATACTAGTAAGGTTACCAAGGCTTGTATGGTTGTTCATTCCTTTAGTTGCGGTGTCATCTCACTCTCTTTAGGCTTGCCCTATTCTATCACAATGACTTCTGATGTACCTTGATCTTGTGTTGTAGGTTTAGATAATATTACTTGTCCTCTTCCATTTTGTATTTATGTTATGGCCTAGGCTTCCACTGTATCTTTTGCAATTGTATCAACCTTATCTAATGTAGCTTCAAGTTTTGTTTCCAAAGGTTTTAAATGAGTGACTTGAGGGGGCATTGAAGGTGGTTCTTGTGTATTCACCTTCTCCCTTTCAGTATTAGTCATTGTCTTCTGTAGCTCATCCACACTGACTAGTATAGGATTTATCACAAAGTTTTTCCTATAGTGTGGATTGATCTAATATCTTCTTGAGATCTTCCTCTATAAGGGGATTGATGTTCTAAGTTGTGACATAAAAATCCTTAACTATGATTATTTTAGTGTTTTCACTTGTCACATGTTGAGGGCTAACACTCGGTAATTGTATGTCTTGCACACTTTGTTCTTCATGGTGCTCTGGTTTAGCTATTGCCTTGTCATCTATTTTCATTTTTTTTCCTTCCTCAACAATTTTATCATGATCATCTTCTTCATCATCCTTCACTTTAATGGGTTCTTGTCCACCTTCCTTGACCATAGTCAACCCATAAGTGAGCTTCCACATCTGTGTGGGCTTCTTAACTATGTCCTCAATATTATTTTGTAAAATGTTGAAGGCTCTGTATTTAGGTGTAAACCTAACTACATATTTCTTAACATCCTTAGCAATATGTGCCTTAGTTAGTTCAACCATCACTTTTTCTAGAGATGTTTCTCCAATTTATCTCTCCAAGTTAGACAATAGTGTCATTTCTGCTCAACTCCATCATATAGACTCTTAGGCATTGAGTTGGAAATCTCTAGTGGGGTGGCCTTGAATTTTTCCATCATGTCATATATGGCTCCTCTACTTGGTTTTTATCCACTTTACCAATATTATCAAAATCTACATGATAAAATCCTGATAGATTTGCACTATTCTTAAAATTTTCACAAAGGTTTTCAAAATGTGACAAAGGATTATGACTCACCACCTTAAATTGGTTGTTGTCATCTAATTTTGTTTTCTCCTCATCAAAATTTTCTTGTGCCACATATTTCCTTCTTGGTCTTTTCTACACTTGACCTCCTTGCTCTACTAGTTTGGTCTTTTCTTTAGCCTTTTGTGTAGTTGCAGGTGTAGTAGCTCTTGTAGTAGGTGTACTCGGCTTGGCTTGGCTTGGTTTGACATTCTTCTTAGTCATCACCATAGGTTGTGCCTTGGTTTTTCTCTTCTTCTTTTTAGTGGGAGTAGGTGCTTCCTTAGCTTCTTCTACCTCAATCTCCTCTTCTTGCTAGTCTTCTTCCATACCTTGTGTCAAAGATAGTGGTTCTTGTGCTTAAGAATCTTCATTATCCTCTTCTTCCTCTTCTTATTATTCTTCCTCTTGCTTGGCACCCTCTCCAAATTTATCTTTTTTCTTCTTCACTATCTTCTCTTTCTCCTTCATAGTAGAATCTATCTTTAATTCCATGGTAATTTTGGACTTCGCCAACTCATAGTTTCCAAAAGTCTTTTCATTGTTGTCAATCTCTTCTACAAGTAAAGTTTTAATAGCTATAGAGGCTTCATCCACATTTATTTCATAACCTAAGGGTCTCAACCATCTCACCTTTGGTGTAGTAGCTTGGACATACATCTACAGTCAACATCTACTAAAAAACAAATATCAACATAATGCTTTTCTACTAGAGATACTAGTATTTTCATTCTCCTCTTCATTGATTGTTTGAAGTCCTCAAAATAACTTGTCATCATAGATTCAAAATTTTCCCCCAATTGCTCAATATATTCATCAATTTGAACTGCTATTGATCTATTGGTTTTCCAAGAAACTATTCCAAAAGTAGGAAAACTATTTTGTACATTAAAAAAAAATATATATATATATATATATATATATATATATATATATATATATAACCAAATTTAAATTGTGCACTCTTTGTCTTTCTGATGGCTCCAAGGTTCTCAGCTAGCTATTGTAGTTGTAACTCTACTAGATCATATGTATGATCTTTTTTAACAATTTTATATCCCACATCCACAACTACATAGGGTACATTGCTTAATTACTAGATTGGTAAAACTTGTGTGAAATCACTCTGACAACAAACTCAATCAATGGATTCGTGATTGTATCAATAGTCATACCTCTCTTTTCCATACAGCTTCAGTATTCTTTTCAATTACCTCTTTAGCATCACTTCTTAGTGTCTTAGGCCGATTTAGGGTTGGATAACAAGTAACCCTATGGATTATTCTCTTAGTTATCTTGATAGGTCCTTTATCCAGCCACAATGAACTATCATGAATTTAGCTAAGCACTATCCTTATCCATTCTACCTTAAACACATTTGCAAAATCTAGGGCTCATGTCAATCCCTTCTTTTCTAAGAGTTTGAATTTTTCCTTCAATTTATGATTATCATAGAGTTTTTTGTATGCTTCCTTAGTCTTCATATCCCTAATGCTACCAATTTTATAGTTATAGCATTTCCTAACATCTTGCACCATTAAAATGTTTGGTGGTATCATAGATAACACACTAGAAGGGCCTTGCTTGTAAGAAATATTAGGATTAGCTTTGAAAATGGGTTACTTAACTTCATTGCTCACTAATTGGACATTTAAAACTTCCTTTCCCACTACATTCTTCAAACTAGATGCCATTGTGTGAAACTAGGGTTTACAAAAATTAAAAATGCATAGCTCAGCCCTTGAAAAATACCTTGTATAATCTAACAAATTGGTGAAGAATCATTGCTCAAACCTTCTATAATTGCTTTAAATAGATTTCCAAATTACCTTATGCTCTTCTCACTCTTTCTCAATTTTGAAATGATGAAAAAATGAGCTAAAAATTGATAAAATACCCTTTCAAACCCTTCAATAAATGTTGAGTGCTTACACAACTGTAAGCTTAGCATAAACTAGTTTTGTGCTTACTCAACATCCATTGACATTTCAATCACTCAACAACCATTACAAGCTTGGCATGAACTAATCAATTTGTTAGCTCTACATCTTTTAGCATTTCACTTGGCGCACACAAGAAATATTTCATGCTTGGTAACAACATGAAAAACTTAAAGATTTATCTTGGATTCCTATCAACATTTTGTATCTTTTTTCATGCTAATGTAATATTTTCAGTACTAGACCCTCTTGGAATTGATGTATGATATAGCTTTTAAATATCTATCTCACATACCTCTTGATTGCTTAGTTTGATGAGGTATGATCACCTAACCCATTGGGTGATGTGATCCCTTTATTGAATTCATAATATGTTGCCTTTGATCTTGTTGGACAATATTGACTAATGTGACTAGTCTTCAAGTAGTTAAAACATGTGGTTTGACTTAACCACCTTTTGTAGTCACCTCTGAAGTATTTCCTAATACAATTCTCTAGAATGTGTCCATATTCTTGACAATAATGATAACTATATCTTGTATTATAATCCTAGTTATAAGAGTTGCCATTGTTACTTACCTTTGCTTGCCTATTTGATGACCACATGGGTTTGGATCTACATTCAAAATCTCTATGTCCATACTTCTAACAGTTGTAGCAATATTCTTCAAATCTTTGTGTATGTAGGGTCTTAGTTCTACATTCATGTGCCTAATGACCTTGCTTGTTGGACTTGTGACACTAAATCATGCTCTTAGGCTTAACATTCTGATTTACAGTCTTTCTCCTATACACATTAGTAGTATGTCCTTTCTTACCAAAATTATGACAAGTAGATTTAGAGTTCTTACCTTTGTTATTCCTTTCTTCAGCATTTTTGGATGACTCTCCTTCTTCAGTACTTGTGTATCCTAGTCTAGATGTATCATTATTGGAACTAAGAGATCTCAATAATTGCTCAAAGTATTTGATGGCTTCATTTGGTTTTTTTGAAGGTCTCAGTAGATTCCTTTTCCCTTTTTGGATCATTTTGCAATTACTCATTCTACAGTTTCAATGTTGTTATCACAATGTCCTTGAAATTCAATTCATAGTTGGCATTCATCATTTGACTTAAACTATCCAATTGCATGTTGAAAATCTTGGTTACCTCTATTGACTTTTGTTCTAGTTTGTAGGCCAAGATTCTTTTGTCTTCTTCAATCATGGTTGTGTCTTCCATAGCTTTCTTCTTCTATTCAATCATCTCACATAGCAGTATAGCTTTTGATTCTTGCTCTAACTTGATATTTCTAATTTCCTCATCTTGGGATCTATTCTTTTTTATTAGATCTACAATTGTTGCATCAAATTCATTTGAGTCTCCATTTACAATTATCTTAGTAGTGTCTATCTCTTTGTATTGTGTGTCATTCTCTACAAAAGCAATTTCTTCTCTTCTCTTCAAAGACTTCTTTAGTTCTTCTCTTGCTTCATCTAATTGATGTTGAATGAGTTGTATTTCAATTCCCTAGTTCTCAATGATCTTTCCCAACTTGTAGACTTCCATCTCAAGATCTTTCTTCCAAGCTACAAAGCTTCTCTTTTAGAGAACAAGGCTTTGATACCAATTATCAGAATTACAATAGGAAAGGAAAACTTCTACAAGGGAGGGGGTTAATCATTAGTTTACACTAGGACCCATAAAACTTTCACCACACATTCATCTCATACACTTAATAAATAAACTAAAATACCATGTAAAGCATATATATCTAATGCATGTAAGCAAGTAAACATTCACACATTTAACACCAGATATGATCACCCTAAAACCCTCCAATGAGAAGTTAAAATTGGGGTAGGGATGACACCCACAAATCTTCACTATTGTAGTAATAAAGTGTATCCAATGAAGGTTACAATGTTTTGACCATGAAACATGATCTAACCTGTGAAAGGTCTACCTTGTTAAAGGCTTACAAAGACTATTAGGTCTCACCTTGTTAGAGGATTTGAACACCTTGTTGGAAGTGTGCCCGGTTAAAGGACTTTAGCTTAAAATTAAGCACCATATTAGAGGATTTCATATAGCTTATTAAGACTACTCTGTTAGGAGATTTCATCTTAAATCACATGTTAGAATGTCTCAACATTGATCTTGTAGTTAGCACTTGATTGCTTGATGATAAATTACCTCTAAATTGTTGTCTTCTTGATCCTTCTTGATCAAATGCCTCTTCATTGTATACTCTTCTCTTTCCTCCATTCTACTCTAACTAATTCTACAATGTAGTCTTAGATCATAACTTCTTAGCCACCATGAATGCTCTATTTGTGCATGCAAACTTTTCTATGTTCTCCTTCATACACCTTACACACTGGGTAAAGAGTTTAGGGTTTGTCCTCCTTAAGAAGAATTTAGTGACATGGGATTAGGTATGAATCTAGAATTGAGATTCATCCATTTTTTCACTTAAACCTTCCCTTTTTCTTATTGGCTACATGTAATGTATTTGGAATCCATTTTAAGATTCATCCTTATCTTCAAAATATCAAACTTCAATCTTAAGTTGGCTCAAAAATGGTTTGCATAATTTTTTGTGCCATTACAAACAAATATGTCAAAACTATGTCACTCGACATCTGAAGTCTTTGATTCTTGACATATACTATTCTCTATGCTATGACTCAGCATTTGTATTACTCGACATGCACCGCTTGCTCAACTCCTATATCACTCGACATACACTATCTCATTGACACTTGAGTGACTCGACACATGAGTGGCTCACCACTCACTGTGGAGTTGGCATGCTCTATAATATACATGTTGTGCTCAGTATGTACTACTTATTTGGAATGAACTAAGTAAATAGCTTAAGTGTGTTGACACTCACTTGTCAAAACCAATATGAGATCAACAACTTGAGATTAGATCAGATCTAAAAGATAACAACAAATCTGATGATAAGATTGAATCTAGTAAATCTTTTGATAAACCTAAAGAAGTTGAGCAAAACAAGGAAGTTGAAATCTTGGATGAATCAAAGCATGTGGAATATCCTAAGGAAACTAGGTATGAATTTAAAGGTAAGTTCTTTTTATGTAATGAAGTAGGTAATATGAAAAGAGATTGTACTAATAAATCATTTAATCATGTTAATGAATTTTATAGTCATAATTGTCATGGTATGGGTCATAATGCAATTGATTGTAGGAAACCTAAGTAGAAGAAATAGTAGAATGTTTAGAAATACTAACCCTACCAATGGAAGAAGATATAACTAACAACTATTATATGGTTAGGGTCCTCATGGCTTGATACCTCCATAGGTTAGTAAATGAGATGGGTATTACTTTAATTTTGATTCATAGGGAGTTATTTTGGCTAAAAATTCCCTGATTCTTGTAATTCCTTATAGTTTGCAAGTTTTGGTTATTAACAACAGTTTCTATTTGGCATTCACCCTAGAATAGCATAGATGCAAAATTTTATGCTACATTTCAATTACAGATGAAGAACCAACAAGGAGAAAGAATGGGTGGAAGGAGGGGTGTTGCACAACAAATTCAAAAACAATAGCAGCAATAGGTATTTGGTGCATTTGTGATTTCCAAACTTGATAAACTATTAATAACTCATGCTACTTTGTTTTATAATCATTTGGGGAATGCAACATGGACAACTTAGAATAATCTTATGACTTAGAAGCTTTACTAGAGAAACCAAACTTTGTTAGAACTCACTACCATCCAACCTTTACTAGTGTAGCCTGCACTATTGCAAATTCACCATGTTTTGAAGCAAGGCCAATACATCTTGAGCCCATAATCAACATGGAAATTTCTCTACTACACTACTAGACCATTACCTAGCTGGTTTGGTGATTGCTATTCTTGTGTGATGTTTTATTGGGATTTATTTTCATATTTTTTAGTAAACACTTATTTACTCAAATTTTTCGATAATGTTTCACAAGAACTCTTCTTTTGGGATTAAATGACATAGTTTGAGATTTTTATCCTTGTTCAGCTCTAGACTAGTTTTTGTTGCAAACTTTATAGAGCCTGGTACTTTGTTTTGTGAATGATCTCAGCTAATTTTGAAGAAACTGGTGTATTACGAACATCATTGTTTTGAATTATTTAGTGTTGTATAAATAGTCTCGCTATATTTTAGTGTTACATTTAAGTTTTTAGAAATCGTTATTTGTGTGCACTAAGAATATTATTCAATTGCATTATTTATTATGGTGTAAATATTCTCATTGTACTATTAGTGTTAATGTCTAAGTTTGTAGAAATTGTTAGAGGTGGCTAACCGCAAAAATGAGGCACAAGGAAACATTATTGTATTGATAGGTACATGGATGGTACAGATTATGAAGAGTTTGATGTGTTCTGTTTTGGCTCATCTATTTATGAGTGGTGGCTTTTCATCTATTAGTGGAGTGTCATGCCAATGGCTAGTGTAGAGTGTCATTAAGGCAATGACACTATATCTAGTACAAAGTATTTATTTTTTAATGACACACTTAAGAAATCTTACAGTCACTACATGGACTTCTACATTGTTAGTAACAAGTTGGACAATATTTTTAAATTTAAAATCCACTACCTGATTTCCCTTCTCCTCTTGCTAATTTAAGTTTGACAAACTAGAATTATTTTTTGAAATAAAAGGAACCTTTAAACTATCAGCTTGATTGGATGTTTCCTTGTTTCCCAAATTTCAAGAAATATAGGTACTTAACCTTTTTGGGTGTTATATTGAGAATGAAATGAAACAAATAATTTATTATGTATTGTTTAAAGGGTGCTAGCTCAATGGAAGAGCACCTACTTTACAAGCAAGAGGATGGTGGTTTGATTTCATCATGTCCTATTATGACCAAGTACACTACCAAATATGTGACTAAATATGCTCTTGAATATGTGACCAAATATATTATTAAAATGCTACTAAATACACTACCAAATATGTGAATAAATATACTAAATATGTGATTAAATATGCTACTAAATATACCACTAAATATGTAACTAAATCAACTATCAAATATATGACTAAAAATGTGATTAAATATACTACTAAATATACCACTAAATATGTGACTAAATAGATGATCAAAATCAGTGATTATAATTATTTAGTAGTAAATTTAGTAGCGTTATAAATGATTGGATATTAACTACTATTAGTCACGTGACTAGTTTTAGTCACATTTATACAAATTTTAGTGATTTTTTTAGTCACATATTCTTTTTTTGTACTAGTGAATGAGTGCCAAGATAGCTCCTCTTTCCAATCAAATCTTTCTTGTTTCTATTTAATTACTTTGGCATACCCCTATTTTGGCATGAAGTTCCTTATCTTAGTTGCACACCAAAGATCTCATTTGGCAACTCGTTGATCAGAATCCACCTTTTTCTTAAGTACATATTGAATATAATCTCTACTCACTTTGTCAAACATTTCAAAGTATTTCCATCTTAAATTGGTCAAGTTGCATTCCCTAAATATTTCTATGTAGTCTCTAACTTCTGGCCTCATCACTGGGACCATCACTCTTTCCATACCAAGAATTGGTTGACTCGTACTGTCATCATGTCTTTAAATTTGGGAAGCTCTAAAGATTTGACCAGGAATTGGCTAATTAATTTGGTTTGTATGATGTCCAATTATCCATTGCTATCTTCCTCCTTTAGTAAGGTAAGGGATGATTTTATGCATGAAATCTACTTCAGTTTACCAACTACTACAAAACAACATGTAATTATCATCTTATCATTATCTTCTATATCTTTTAAGGGATGATATTCCAAAAACAAAGTCTCCCCCATTTCACTTCAGCTTCATTACTATTATTTGGATTCTTCCCTTCTTCCAATGCATTCACCACCAGTTGATTTCTATGAATTTTCCTTCTCCAATATTTATTTTCTGGAATTTGATAGCTAACTTCATTATGCTTTCTTCTATGACACCTCAAGCAAAAGAACTTATTTTCCTCAATCTTACTTGGTTGAGTCCTAACACCATCCTTCAAATGCAACTTAATAAGACTAGACAAATTGAGAATGGAATCATATTTTGTAGAATCATCTTCCCCATATCATAATTCAAAATTTGACCTAGAGTATTCCCAGTCCTATTTAAACTTTCTTCACTCCAAAAAATTGTATTGAATCCTTTAAGGGCCATCTGCTAGTGATATTCCTTTTGGATCAAATTTTGGTTTCCATTTCATAATGTATATGTCGGTGTCCCTAAATTTCCATAGGCAATCCAAAACTCTATTTTTCTCTTCCTCAAAATCAAATTCAACAATAAAGAACCGATTCTGCATAAGATATAACTCCTTTTCCTTACTCCATTTGTCTTTCAGCCAACTTTAGATTTCTTGATCTTTACTTTGGCTTGCCCATAATCTAACTCAGTATGGCCATGTTTTGTAACAAATGGATATCTCCATCTATCACATCGGAAAGATCAACCTCCTAGCCTTTATCACCATTGCCACCATAATTGGGGTTTCAATTTACTGGGATTGTTGTAGACCAATTTTCCTCCTTCACCATCACTAATAGATGCCTCTAATTACCCTTATGTATTTCATGTTGTTTAAATATTAGAGGTTTTAAAAAATAAAATTTACACACTATCTATCTATCTGTTTGTCTGTCTGTTTGTCTGTCTATCTATCTATCAATTTCTCTTTTATATGTGAATTATTATGAGATAAATAAGGATGTTTAATTGATAATCATACTTTCTACCATTGTTTTTTATAATTTTTTTACCTTGATGTTCTTAATTTCAAGTTTCACTTTTTGGAACTTATTATTTGAGTGAGGCTATTACATAATATGTTATAAATTGAATTTGTATTATTATTCATTACCTGCAACGAGCATGGAGACCATCATTGAACATTGAAACACTATTGGCAAGCATTGGTTTGTTTCATTTTTAGAAAAATCCTTGATGATGGCCTTATGTGTGATATTGTGAGATTGCTTATTCTTGCCATTGGTTTCATTCCCAAAAAATTGTCATTTTCTTACATTTGATCTCTCATCCATAGTGCTGAACAATAGAGTGTAGAAGACATGCACAATAGATCTACATTTTATCAAAAGGAGAGATCACGGACCCAATAGTATGCATTGCAAATGGAGTGTTAGATAAAAACTATGCCAACAAACATTTCAAATCTAGGTAGCTCACCACAAGTATGAGCTTGAACAAGATTTCCACTAGATTAATATCAATATGGATAAGCTTCACTACAACTTATTCCTACTCATCTTGGATTTTAACAAAACACATTTCGTCTTTCTTTTTCTTTCCTTTAGGTCATGTACTACTCCATGATTTAGATTATTAGTGCATCCAATAAACTAATAATGGAATGTTTATTTAATTTTCAAAGCAATTTAGTTATCTAATTTCACCCTCTTTGTATAGTTTGGGCAGGGATCAAATGTAAGGAATGATAACATAAATAATTTAAAGAAGTTGATGTGGAATCTGTAAGTAGATCTCCAAATCAAAGTAACATTAAAGGGAAGATAAAAGATGGGAGTCCTATAAAATTAAAAAAAGTCTCTTACAAAGAGACTCTCATTGAAAAAAGAACCCACAATACATCCAACAATAAATCATGTCCCTAAGGGGTCAATGACAAATGTTAATACAAAAATGTTCAAGGTGAATGCAAGCTTCAGACCTACTTATTGTGATGATAAGAATCATCAGAAAAATTACCTACTCATCCATCTATTGAAAGAAATGACAATAAGGATGAATTTCTCTAAAATGTTGTGATTGGTGATTCATCTATATTGCTAGAAAATGTATCTTTAGAACTAGGAAGAATTGTGCAAAAAGGGGATATAATGGGCAAGGAGAACTTCCATTCAAGAAATGGGAATTTTCATAAAATTCATTAAAATGTGATGAAATCATTGGAATGTGAAACTCAAATAAAAATGAGAGAGAATAAAAAACTCAAACCTTTACATAATGGTCTATCAGGAAATACTAACTAGAACACCTTGCCTTTTATAAATGATGATGATCCATAATGCAGCAAATTGTGTGAGCTTTAGCCTTTAAGACCAATCATCAATAAGCTTCCTTTATCATGACAACTTCAACCAGAATGTATATTCGATCCCCATCCATATTGTCTCAATGTTAGGTCATTGATCTATTGGACACTCTAATGAAAATAAAAATGAAAATTTTTTGTAAAAATAGTTAAAATATGGTACGGAGTAGCAAGTGGTCTTTTTTTACTTGAAGTGGGATTTTGGCTTAGAAAATTTTGATTACATTGGGAAATTCAACCTACCTCCTACCATTAGAATTTTTCCCTTTTTGAAAAATACACCCAATTTGTCTTTTATCTTAATTCTAATTTTTATTCTAAAATAATTAAAATACTTTAACTTTCTCTAAAATAATAATTGAAATAATTAATTATTTTTATCTTTAGAAAATATTTTAAAATATTTTCTATGTAAGAGAAATGATACAAATAGAAATCAAATTGATTGCAAATCATAGTTTAAAATATTAATTAGTAATTGTGTCAAATAAGTGTGGTTGGGATGATAAGAATATATATCTGATAATATTATAATCAAAATTATAAGGTATTCAAACTTTGATAGTGTACTTGTTGTGCATTAATGTATATTCATTTTCAAACAAGTGTGTCACCACCAAAAGGAATTTTTTTATCCATTAGCATTTTCTATTTTTTGTGAGGTTTTACATGTCAAAAGGTCACCTCCCACAAATTTTTTGTCTTCATAGTTTTAATTTAAGTTAAGTAACATAATTTTAATTTATAATAATCAAAATTTGAAGATGAGATATTTGTTGGAAATATAGATGGAGTAACTGAGGGGGGGGGGGGGGGTTGGGGTTGAATCAGTTATCACAAAAAAAAATCCACAGATCCCTCAGATGTCTGATAAAACTAGTTACTATTGTTACTCGATAAACATATTGAAAATGTTGTAACTTGATAAATGTAGTGTATGTTATCATTAACAAATCTTAAAAATTCACAATGATTAACATTCAAGAATAAAGAAATAACATGAACACATGAGGCACTAGATTTAACATGGAAACCCAATATGGGAAAAACCACTAAGTAACTAGCTACTGATTTTCACACTTCTAAAGTAAGCCCTATTAGGAGCCAACCTAGTTAAAGGTTACAAAATACACTATTAGGTGTGACTTTGTTAGAGGATTTAATCACCCCGTTAGGAGTGGCCTTGCAAGAGATCTTTAGAACAATTCAATAGAACTGTCACCTTGTTAGAGGATTTACAAATGGCTGTTAAACCAACTCTGTTAAGAGATTTAGGAATCACTGCTACAATTGTTAGAAAGTAACAATGAAATGACCTGAATGAGATGCAACTAAATCATTGATTACAAATCTCTATTCTACTCCACTAGATCCTTCCTGATCAAATAAAACTTTGCTACTCCTCAAGGATATTTGACCATCCTTCAAAGTTCGCTCACACTTTCTTCTTCAATCAATACACTTGCATGCTTACTCATTACACTTTAGAATTCTCAACTTGACCTTTTATTTATACCTTGCAAATTTCAAGTCAGCCCAATTACAATTTACAATTACCAATAATCATTACATTAGTCGGCTACAATCATTACTTCAAATAATTAAAATTTATTTCTCAAATTAACAAAATCCTTCATTGGTCGATCCTACTTGGTAAACACTATTCCTGAACAAATTTCTTGTGTTAACTAATAGAAGCTTGGTTAACATTATGAATCCTATGAAATCCTTTGGAGATCGAGTGAACTCGATAAACACTAACTTTCCTTCGTTAACCATGTGAGCTCAGTTAACATTGACTTCTGTCACAAAATCCTTCAACGCCCAAGTGAGCTTGGTAGACAATGTTTCCACAAAGTAATTTCTAGGAATGCTTGGTAGACTCTAAAATTTTCTTTGCTGACCAATTGAGCTCAATAAGCATTGTCTCCCAACTAATATGACATTAATTTTTGTAACATCAAAGACAACACACAATTAGGTAACTGTATCCAACAATATTATTATTGTCTTTGAAAATTTTCTTAAATGGTGTTCTTATGCAGTAGTGGAATAAAATGTGAGAACTAAAAGCCTATCTAGGAACCTATACAAGAAGAACAAGATCAATAGTTTGGCTCATTGAGAATCAAACAACAAGGATCTCAAAGAAATAGGCACCACACCCATAGGGTACAATGTGTGAGAGTGCCTTCCTAGCAAGTCCAAAAATTTTCCAAGGTATTTCAAAAGGAATGTCAAGTAAAATGTAGGATTTGATATATAAAATCCTTCTTTAGATCTTAGGATATTAAAGGTATACTATAAAGATGAAGGTGATCAGATACTTATTATTTCTCTATAACAAGAATAAAAAACCATTTAGAGTGTTCCCTAATTTGAAAATGGAGAGAGAGCATAAGAAAGAGTAAATGTTTCAATAATGTAGATATAATCAATATTTATGGTGATCTATCTCTCTAGCCATCTCTTTGTATGAAAATCTTTTCAACTATCCCTCCATCTCTTTGTGTCTCTACATGTTGTTGAATATACTTTTAATTAGTAAAAGTCATCAATATTTTTAATGATTTTTTTAACTACTAGTTATAACTTTATAATTCTTTTAATTATGAATAATAGAATAAAAATTTGAGAATTTAAACAAGTAATATAAATAGAAGAGAACTAAAGTAAGACTATTTTTATTAATCTAGTCATTGATTGATATACCTCTTAGAGGAAAATTAAATTAGTTTGCAATATTGATTGAAGAAGCTAAAATGGTGAATAAATTATCCAAAGTTATTTAACAGTGCTATGTATTCTACAAGATGCAAATTGAAACCATGATTAGTATGAGAAAGAGAAGGCCCAAGGGAAATGAATGAGTTATGGAAAATAAAATAAATCTAATTTATTAATAAATAAACCTTAGAGAAAGTGAAGAGAGGAAGTACAAATGAGAGATTATTAGTGACTAATTATCTACTCACTTATTCAGTCATTTTTTTGGTAGTTTATTAAATCATTTTTGTTTAGGTGACTAACTATTAGTGACTAATTATCTAGTCACTTATTTAGTCATTTATTTATTAGCTTATGTAGTCACTTCTATTTGGTTGATCTTGTGGTTTTACCCAGTGACCAAATTAGTCACGTATTTAGTCACCTATAGTTGTAAACTATAAGGAAATGGTGGAATGTGATTAGTTTTAGTCATGTGACTAAAGTTTTCAGTGGTGTGACTAAAATATTTAGTCACATAGTCAAATATTTCCCAAAATGTACTAGTGAAAAGATTCTTGTCAGCCCTGTTCCTTTTGATTTACATCCCCAAAATAAACTTTGCCAGTCCTAAATCTTTTATTTTGAATTTCAAGATCAATCAAGATTTTAACATTGAAATAATTTTTTTACTATTTCCTATAAACAAAAGATAATCTATGTTTAAATAAATAATAAGTATTTGTTCACCTTCATCTTTATAGTATACATAGTGATCAAATTTAGATCTTGTAAAACCCAATACAAAACACATGTATCATACTTTTGAGAACATATTCTAGGTGATTGTTTCAAACCATAAAGAGACTTCTTTAGCTTACATATTAAATGATCTTTACCTTTCTCTTCTTCAAGACCACTATGAAGAAACATCATTGTCACATCCATCTACTCTTTAAAGTCATGTACCACTGCAAGTGACAAAAAAAAATTGATGGATGTTTAGCTTGGCTATAGGAGAAAATATCTCTCCATACCTGATCCCTCCTTTCTAAGATTATCCCCTTCATAACCAATCTTCTCTTTTACTTGTCAATCCTACCATCTGGACCATACTTCTTCATAAATAACCACTTAGAACCCACATGCTTTCTACCTTTAGGCAAGGGTACAAAATCACAGGTTCCAATTTTTTGCAATGACTTCATTTCATCCATCATTGCTTCCAACCAAGAATTTGAATCTTGCATTTCAATTTCTTGTTTTAGAGTCCTAGGTTCGTCAACATTTGTAAGAAAAGAATAGGCACAATTAACATTAAACATAGAAAAATTAAAACCTCTATGATGAATAGTCATACTTATTAGGTTTCTACCTTTTCCAATCAGCTCTCCTCACTTTATGTGGTAAAGTTTCCTGAGGTTCAAGATCAAGTTCTTCTTCACTTGTGTGACTACTCGAGTTCTCCTCATCTGCACTCTTGGGAATTCTAGATCCTCATTCTCAACTTCATTTAGAGTCTCAAATATCCCCCTTCTAAAAGGTAAATGGATTTCAACTTGTTCCCTTTTCTTTTCAATCTTCTCTGGTTGTTCTAGTGAGACATGTTTCATCTCGTGAAAGATAACCATCCTATTGTACAACACTTTTTCTAAGAGAGGGTTTTATAATTTTTATACCTTCACACCAATGTCATACCTAATGAAGATACATTACATTTCTTTATTATCCAACTTGGACCTACTCACCTTAGGTACATATGCCTAAACCTAACACTTGAAGACATAGAAATGTCTTAGTGATGGATTCTTACCTGACCATGCTTCCATAGGAATTTTTTCAACTAGTGCTACAATAGGAGAACAATTTAAAACGTAACATGTTGTAGCCACTACTTCAACCCAAAACTTATGCTCCAGTCTAGCACATGCCAACATGCTCCTTGCTTTCTCTATCAATGATCAATTCATCCTCTCTACTACTCCATTCTTTTTTGGAGTATAAGTTATCATCTTATGCCTCTTAATACCATGATCAACATAGAATTTGTCAAAATTTTCATTACAAAACATGCCATAGTTATCTATCCTTAAACATTTAATCTTTCTCAAAGTCTAATTTTCAACAAGGCCTTTAAACTCCTTATAATGACTGAATAGTTTTGATTTAATCTTCAAAAAATCAATGAATGTTCTTGAATAATTAAGAATAAACTATATATAATATCTTGAATTAGAAAGAGAAGGAACATCCACAAGACCAAATAGTCTAACAAATTGGAAGATTTTTGAGAATTGGAATAAAATTGAACACGATTTTTTTGTCCATAGATGCAATGGTTGCAAAAATAAAATTCAAGGTTATAATCAACCAACCCTTCCACCAAGTTTTTATTCTTCAAAGTTCTTAAATCTTTGTTGCCAATATGGAAAATCCTATAATGCAAGAGCATTGTTTTCTCAATAAGAAGTACACCATGTGTTTTCATATGAGATTTATTAGACTTGATAGAGGGTTTGGCATCTAACTTATATAATAGTCCAATGCATCCATCCTTACCTAAAATAATAGAAACCCTAGTCATCTTATGACCACCATGGAAAAATCTTACCTAGACCCTGGCATCATTCAACTTACTGATAGAAAGTAAGTTTTGAGACAACTCGAGTATATGAAGAACTCCATCAATTCCCTTTACTCTACTATCTGGGAACTAGATTCTGATTCTTCCTCTTCTAATGATCACTAGTGTGGAATCACTTGCTAGGAACACCTTCCCTCAGTCATA
The DNA here is from genome assembly GCA_028749045.1 of Cupressus sempervirens. Classification (NCBI taxonomy): domain Eukaryota; kingdom Viridiplantae; phylum Streptophyta; class Pinopsida; order Cupressales; family Cupressaceae; genus Cupressus; species Cupressus sempervirens. The sequence goes on along the minus strand of CM053789.1, from coordinate 68,523,953 downwards.
TAATTTATACCTTTGAGAGACACTCTTTGTGATAAATTATGTGGAATAATGTTTTTGAATCTACCAACCATACTTTGTTGGGTGTAGGCATTGCCAAGGCTACTACAAAGGAATCAAAATCATTCTAAGGAGACTCAATATCATAGGTGTATTTCCTCTTCATTTTTTCCTCCTCCATGCAATCCTTTCAGATATGACCTTTCTTCCAACACTTATGAAAATTCAATTTGCACTTCTTTCTAGGAGTGGTAGATTACTCCTAAGACTTTAACTTCATGTCCTCGTTACCTTTGTCCTTAGATCTTCCTTGTACAATGAGAGAAACTTTGGTCACCTCAAAGGACTTCCTTTTCACCCCCTCTAATAGAAGTACATAAATTACTTCATCCATTTAAAATAGGTAGTCATGGTTCTGATGGCCATTACTAAGTGATCCCATGAATCAGGTAATGAGAACAATATTAACATACAATGTTCTTCTTCACTAACAGGCACACTGACAGATGTCAATTTGGAAATCACCATATTTAATGAGTTTATATGATCTTCCACAATCGTTCCTCCATCCATCTTCAAAGACTACAATTTCTTTCTTAGGAAAAGCTTGTTTTCCAAGGATTTTCCTTGATAAATGTCTCCCAACTTCCATAAGGAATGTGCAGTTTTCTCTTCATGGACATTCAGTAAAAATGAATCCACAAGACTCAGTCTTATCAATCCTTTGGCCTTTCCATATGATAGATCCCAATCTTCATGGTTCATAACTAAAGGTCTATTTCCAGAGACAACAATCTACAAATCTTGATCAACTAAGCATATCTGCAACTTTAAGTTTCCACAAGTCAAAATTTGTGCCATTAAAAATTTTAATATCCATTCTTCCTGACATACCAACCATTTCAATTTACAAAATAAACTTGCAAAATCTCATTGAAACCAAATTTGGCACAAAAAACCAAATCCTACTTGACAAGGATAATACAACTAGCCAAGCTCTGAGACCACTTGTTAGGAAAGAAATAGTGTGGAAATGCCTTATGAATACCAAATTTATAGGGAAATAAGAAACAATAAATTTTAAATCAGAGATGAAAAAGTAAATATATAAGTATGAAAAACACCAAATACACAAAGAAACACATATTTAATGTGGGAAACACTTTCGAGAAAAATTGACCGCTACCCAAAAACCCCCAAGCAACTTTGTATTTCTAGTGAATAATTTACATATAAAATCTTTGGTTTTTGCATAGGCTTAGATTTCCTTCAATCAACTAGATTTTCATACACCACACATTCTACATGAATCTTGCAGTCATTTATGCACACTACAACTTGTTACAATATTTAGTAAATAAACCATTACATTATAGAATAGTCTACGAATTTAACCATCAGCCACTAGATGAGAGCATCATTTAACAAACATTATTCTCACCATAAAATTCATGTCATACCATTTTACTATTCTTCATCATTACCCTCCTATAGAATTATTACTATGAAAGCCATACTCCATGAGTGCAGATGCTTCATCCATACTCTATGAGTGCAAACACTTTGTACTCCATGTGCAAGTACAAAAGACATGCATACATAGTTACAAGACTTTTTACTCCATGTAGCATAATTCTTTACATTACACTTCATATGGAAGAATTAATTACCTCGCCCTACTTGTTACTATTGCAGCATCTCACAGTATTGCATCCACTATCGGGTCATTTTCTAGTCTCATTGTATGGTACCTCACTGTATATTGGCCATCTGATATTTTTCATCCATACGATATTTCATTGTATGGTGGACTTCTACCTCACCGCACAATGAGAAGCTACCACCATAGGTTGGACCTAGTCATACCAACAAACCATAGAAAATAAAAGAAAACAACCAAATAAATAAAAACTAAAAAGAAAGAAAAAAGATGACCAACAAACTTTAAAAAGGAAAGGCTAAAACATTAAAAAAAGAAAAAGAAAAGAAAATTATATTCATACACAATACAAAAAAAAATTGAATTATCATAATTGCCTATCTCTAAATATAATTCCAACTCAATATTAAAATAAAAATAAACAAGGTTAATCAAGAAAGGATATTCAAAATAAACTATACTAGCAATTGCAAGTTTCTAGGTGATCAACGATTAGCCAATAAGTATTTTATATCTAAGGAGGCAATGTTTGAAAGGAAAAAAAAGTTCAAAGTGGTTAGAGATGCATGTGTGTTTGAGAACATTAGTAATGATTAATTCAAGGCATCGACAAGTTGACAGGTAGGGGCATAGCTTGGAAATTGGGAAATTGTATTAAGTTAACCATTTCACTGCATTTTGGCGAATAACTATAAAAATCCATAAATGGTGGTGTAATCAAATAATTTTAGAAAGTTGTTGAATATGCAAATCTCTCAAGTGAGTGACAATTCAAGTATTGACTAACATTCTAACATAAAGGGTAATAATTACAACAATGTACATTACATTAAGGAATAATGTAAGTGTACACTTTTAGTTAAAGTGGTTTTTTTAAGAGCAACAATTTTTGGGTTTTGAAAATGCAAACTTGTTAAAGATTAAGAGAAGATTGGAAATGTAATTTGACATTTGAAATGTCTCTTCAATGATTTTAAAAATTATTTACCTGATTAAGAAATTTTTATTTTAGCAATGAATTTATTGATTGAGGAGCTTAATTGGAAATACATGTTTAAGTTGTATTTTAATTTCAAAAACAAAATATAAGAAAAATGAGCTATTTATTATTTAATGTCATAAATTATGTAGTGGAGTTAGAGAAATGGGAATTAATAATACTAAACATGAACATTAAATTAATGACACAATAATATTCACAAGTTTTCTACAATATTTGGAATATGTCATTTGTTATGAAAGGAAAATAATTTGGGAACATTGTGCTTTTCTACAATCATTTTTGAAAAATAATGATATGTTATTGGAACTAGAGACTTTTATCTTTTGTTTTACTTTCAAAAGTGAATTGGTTATTTGATAATGGAAGAAATGTGTTAGAAGAAGTAGTTGTCATAGTGTCAAAATATCAACCTATTGATTCTTGATACAACTACTAAACTTATAGAAGATACAAGAGGTTATTTAAATGGATGTCATGAATCCCCACAAGGGACACTAGCACACTAATTGAAGTCACCTAATTTTGATCTAACAAACTATGTACCTCAAATCTCAATTATTTAACTTTAGTCTTTGTTTTATAGGTAAATTTCATTTGTATTAAAGTAGATGATAAGATTTACAAGTTATCAGCCATTAAAAACTTGTCGCTATTCTGAGTATCTTAACACAAAGCTTAAACAACTTCTACCCACAACCCCATATTACATTAGACAATATGGGCATGAATACCCAGATAAAAAACCATACAACCTTGCTTTCTTAGTGACCACTCACAGTAATGAAGTAACATAATAATACTAAAGACTAGAAGAGACACAAACATAGACTAACATCACTTAAACCACTTGTCTGAGTCTTCCTTGGTGAAGTTTGGGACACTAGTAGTTTCTCCATTATATCAAAAAGTTTTGGGTTTTGTTGAAAGCCTTCAATCTTTGACTCAAGCCTATTCTCAACCCAGACATGAGATGAACCCATTTCATTAGCAAGTTCTAGATTTTGTTGTTCAAACAAGGGTGGTTCTTCAACAATGGTGGTTGACAAGAAATCAATGGGTGTTATAAGATCAATGGTGCTTGAGGATTGTACAAATTTTGTTGTTTGTTTTTCTATTATGGCACTTACTCATATGGGAAATCTTTTTAGTTCCTTTTGTTTAGCACTTACACTAGTTTTGCGCAATGACATGAGATGTGAATAAAACCCTTTAATCTTTATGTATTTTTGTGTTTTGAGGATGATTGTTAGACCAAGTTATGATGAACCATCAAGCTATGTTTCAAATGGTTTCCAATAATTTTGATGATGATAGGACTCAATTTCATGAAGTTGGGTTATGAAAGGAAGTGCCTATCCTTTCATGTTTGACTTGATGTATGAGACTGAGGTGGTGATGCCTATTGGATAAAAGTCCCTAAGTAGGGTTAGAAGATTTCTTGCTTGATCTTTAAAGATGTTGGTAATTTTTAGAGGTTCTCAAGTTTGTGGAGTATCAACAGAGGAAAAGGAATCTAGATATGCTTTCTTTTTTGGGGTATTGTATACACAAACAACCATTGTTTAACAAATTTTCTCAAATGTGTTCCAGAAAGACTTGTATGCATTATTCAATTTCTTAAATGCACAATTTCATTATGTACCAAGCATTGTTTTAAATTCATATGTGCTATTTTAGTGGTCAAATGCATTTTTTTATTATTCAAATGCATTTTTCTACCATTCAAATACATTATTTTAGTTGGTATATGCATTCCAGGAGTACACAAATATGTTATTTTAGGTCTTAAATATGTTGTTTCAAGGTATATTACAATATTTGTATATGATTTAGGGTGAGTTTGTAGTCGTGTATAAGTTTTCTTGTATGTGTTTCCATTTCAAGTTCTTTACCATGCAAAAATAGGCACTTCCAAGCACAACAATAGAAAGTGAAAATAAAATATTCCCTGCACAAACCTAGAATGTAAAAAAATGGCTTTCTATCAATGGTTTGCTAAGGCTGGTGAGTAGGAGGTTTTAGTGTTTATCTGATATGTTCAATTTTACCTCTTTGTTAAAGAGAGCTTCCCACCAACATGAGGGAGGTTTGGCACAATCTCTTTCAATACTAGTAGAGGAAGGCTATGTTTCAGACATAACCAACTTGCACTCGATTAGGAATACAAGATAGAAGGCTTTCCTTCTCTTTAACCCTACTAAGGAAAATCTTAGGAGGTATGCCTTTCTACAGTTGAGTAAACTACCTATGGAAGAGCATGAGAAACTCAAATTGAAAGCAAGTTTGGGAGTTTGATCACCCTAAAAGGGTGAGAGCATATCCCTACTACTCCAACTTCTCACACACAACAAACAAGATGTTCAATTATGAGCCTTTAGCTAGGAAAATAAGAGGTTCCTATTTAGTATATGTGTATGTTCATTCCCAAATTGAGAGCATAGGCCTATTTCCAAGTAGATTAGGGAAATCAACTTCTTACTTAAATTGGTTGTAAACTTTGCAATGTCAAAATCTAATTGACAAGAGTTTTAGGTCTACTTGATTCGGTGCTAGCAAAGGCTAGGCACATTTTTTATCATCTTCATTCCCTTCTTACAAGTTCAGTGACATGGGAGCTCTTGTCTAGTTTGGAAGAGGCCTGTAAACACCCAGAAACCAGATCTGCAAGTTAGATATGAAATTTTTTAAGTCTAATCAAATGCATCACAGAAATGAACATATGTGCTATATGATTACTCGAATGCATTACAAAATCTTATAAAAGTGCTAGAGAAATATGTGTATATGTTAGAAAACTTGTAAATGTGCTAGAAAAGGTTGCATATGCATTATCTAATCTTTTAAATGTGTTATAGAACACTTCAAATGTGTTGCAATGTCTATTAAACATGGTAATTGAACATGTAGATGTGTTAAATGATACTGTAAATGTACTATAGCATTTATAAATGCACTATCAGATCCTAAAAAAGTGTTATAGAACTCTTCAATGTGTATTAAGATAATATGGAAGTGTTAAAATAATATTAAGAAGTGCTAAAACATCTAAAAAATCTTAGATCTGGTATTTGTGAACTTTCAAGAGCATCTTTGAAAGGTTGTTGTTCCTATTATGAGTCTTCTTAGACGTAGTTAAATCTATAAAAATTTAGATCTGCACAAGAAATTAGAGTAAACATAGATCTACAAAGAGATTCAAAGATTAAAATGAAAAGTTAAAGAACAATGAGGCTTTAGAATGAAGCCCCACACTGGGTGCCAATTTGTATACAATGTAATCGTGTATTCATTAGACCTTGGTGTAGAGTGCAATTAGAATACCAATGAGCTAAACTAGACCCAAAAAATCACTATTAAATAATAACTCTATGAACGTCTCATGTTTCCCTACCTACAACTGCTAAAATAGCTCTCAGACCAACATCTTAGTAATAGTTCTAGAATGAGACTATGTTATTAATGCAGATCTATAAAATTCTATATGAGATTTATATGGAATGAAAATTATATGAAGATAACAACACTAAAATGTTAAGATATGTGCATGCGTAAGACTAAACAATGCTATGTAATGCTAAAATGATGCTAAAATGACATTAATTCTCTACAATAATGATACTAAATAGATGATAGCTCTAATATGCCTATAGTATAGATGCATAAAACTTGGGTCCTTCTACTCTTGATTTTCCCTTCTATTTATAGGATTTTAGAAGGGGGTTGGGGTAAGGATCTGGATTTTACTTTTCACTAGGGTTAAGAGTGAAACTAAAAAATATCTCACAAAACCCCAAGAACCCCAAGAGGAACAATCCAACAGACTTGGTTTGTGAGGATAAATAGGGATTTTCAATTCTTTTAAATTCAAAAAGGTGAATTTCACTTTTGAGAGGATAAATGAATTTGTTTGGTTCATTAAATGTCACATTTATTTTCAACTTTTGTCTTTATTTTTTTCCATTTTCTAATTTATTTTTTATGATTTTGATGAATTATTTTGCCTCTCTATAAGCGATTTTGGTCTTTTTGAATCTAATAGGTGATTAATTAATTAACCATTCAAATGATTTGATGTTTTTTATTAAGGAAAATAGTTTTTAACAAGGCCCTAAAACCCTTACAAAAAAAAGAACTAAGAAAAGGGAATGCTTAAAGTAATAGTATAAACTAAAAGCAACCAACTGAAACAAACCCCCACAAAAAAGGGACAAACCTGTAAAAAACCAGAGGGGTAGGACAAAAAACTAGGGCTCTCCAAAAAAGCCAAGCTACTCAGGTGATTTCTCTCATAATTTTTACTACACTGATTTCCAACTCCAACAATCTACCTATCGCCTCCTTCATGTCTGAGAGATCCTAGTCAGGTTCCAAGATGTCCTTCATGTTGGATCTAGTATGCTTCCTTGAGCTATCATCAACTGTCCTATCCTTGGTGATATGGGGAGTAGGGTCCTCCTCCTTGTTGGTTCTATGCTCCTCCACTTTGTTAATGAGAAACTTAATATTCTCATTAGCCTCTTTGAGAATATTATAGTTTTTGTTCCACTATAATATGCATTGAGCTCTCCATCATTTGGACCCTATTCCTCACCTCCTCCACTCTGTTGTCCATGCTCTTTTGTTCCTTTGTTGTCATGTTCTTCAAGCTGTAGTTCTCCCTCTCCAACCTACTCACTCTATATTTGAGCTCTTGGATTTCATGAAAAATCCATTTGGTGGTGTGGAAGTTGTCCACCACACTATTTTTGGCATTGTTAAGGATATCCATATGAGGATTTTCTTTAGTGGTGTCACTAAAAATCACAAGGGTCAGGTCAATCAGCTCTTCCATTTGGATTTTTCCCTCTTCATTCTTTTTCACCAAAGTTGTGATCAATTCCATATTGATCCCCTTTTTAGCAGAAGTAGTATCAAAATTTCTCTACACCACATTCCTATCCTTGCCCATAATCGTGCAACCATATTTACTGAATCTGAATTCTTCATAGCGCTGGTCCTGCTCCTCCCTTTCACTCTGATTAATGTCCCCTTCTTCGCCCTCCCCCATCCCCTATTTTTCCTCCTTGGAATTAGAGACATTCCCTCTTTTCTAACCCCAAGATGTTGTGACATCATCCTCTTTTCTTGTTGCTATTTTGATGGTGATGTTTCTCTTGCCCCTCTTCCACTCCATGCCCTTCCCTTCTCTGAGATCCTCCTCACCTTTAGCACTATCTTCCCTTGTACCCATGCCTTTAGCCCTTTCATTATAGTCCCTATCCAAAGAAGTGTCAAGGCCCTATTTAGGTTCAGTAATTGCTTTCTTCTCCTTCCTTTCCATTTTGATGATTCTTTTACTAGACTCGTGCTATGAAGAATCATCCTCCTCTGAGTCCGTGTGCATCTTAAGGCTGACCTCAGTATCAAAAGGCATATAATCCTCTCTTGACTCTTTAGAGTCCTGTCCTCCCTTCTTGCCCTCCTTCCTATTCTTAATTTGTTTCCCCATATACCTAGCCTTAAAATACTCATAGATTAACATCAAAAGCCCCTCATGGAGTGTCAAGTTGCTAGAATGCTTCTCCTTATAATCATTAATATTCTCATTCATAGAAGAGTAGAGGTAAAAGGGAATAGATATCTTCATCCCATACCTGAAATGGTTGAGAAGCACGAAATGGTGGGTGTAAAGGTGGTCAAATCTGGTGTTAAGGGAGATGTACTTGATAATAACCTGCAGCACGAACCTCCATAGTAGCTTAATGGAGCTTGGTAGATAGTAAGTTTCTTTCTTCACCAATGCCTTCTTTTCCTCTAAATCCTTGGTGAATTCAACCATTGCCTACCCTGAAATCTTTGTCTCTATAGAATTTCTTTCCCATAATGGGAATGCTTATCACAATAGAGATAACATCCTTTACCACCATGAAATCCACCCCATTAATTTTAACAATTCCCTTATTCCAGCTCTTTACCATACTCTTGGTAATGGAGGGATTCTAACCATGGAGCAATTCTATGAAATTCCCTCCTCCACTTCTGAGCTTTGTCCTCTAGTTCCCTCCTATGTCTTTCCCCCACCATGATGTCTTCCTTTGTGCAGGCTCTATTTCTAGTATAGATGCCCTTCAAAGATGGAATATCTTTAGCACTCCTCATTTTCTTGGAACTTCCAAAATTGATCCTTGAAGTAAGTTGATGGATATTTTTAATGTGAGAAGTACAAGTGCTATCGTAGTTACACATCACATTTCTACACATCCCCCATAACTCATTATCAATCATAATAAATCTACACATCATATTTCTGACCATTCCCCATCACTCATAAACAATCATAATGGACTTTTTATTATTCTCAATCTACCTGGGATCCTTTCCCTTTCGATCAACTCATTAATATCTTACAAGAAATTATACCCATCCATCCACTTAGCCATTTCATTGTACTTGACTGCCCAATTAGCCAACCTGTCTACCACTTGATTGGCTTCCCAATACTCATGAGCCACATAGGTTTTTTCAAAGGTCTTGACATGTTGAATGCATTCATCTATGATATTCCTAGTCATCCATATTAGCTTGTTCTTCTCATTAAGGAAATCCATAATATTTTTTGAATCTCCTTCCAGCCAGAGATATTTAACTCCCATTTCTCTAGCCAGTTTGATAATTTGGTGAGCCACAATTACCTCCATATAATGATTAGTTTGTATTCCAAGTGAGGCAAAAACCACAAAAATCCCTTTACCAAAAGAATTTCTAATGATGCCTCCCACCCTAGCCTTTTCAAGTTGCCTTTGGCCACCCATCAAAATTATCTTTATGCCATCCCTTAGGTGGAAGAGTCGATCTGCAACCATCCTTCTTCTTATTTTCCTCACCCTTTGTGCAGAGAGAGGGGATGGGACCTTTGATTTTGGTGTAGTTTTCAATCAAAGCATTAAGGCATTTGTGGAAGGCAATGTCTACCTTTGTTTCCTTCTCCATAAAAATTTTGTTGTTCTGCTCTTTCCAAACCCCCCAACACACATGAGTTAAGGCCCGATTCCACATAACCATGGTATCACTCCCTAATAGCCCATGGTTCCATTGTTAAAAGAGCCCCAAAATGTTGGAAGGGAAGCACTAGGACATGTTGAAAAAAGATAGGAAAAGAGATCAGATAGTTCTGATGAAATGATAATGAATAAAAATATTCTCAATACTCTCACAATGATTTTTTCATAGAATGATTTGATGTTACAAGTGATTTGAAAGTCTATTACTTTCTCCATATCTAATTTTTCCTTTATTTTTGTTGTTTGATTAGAATTCACATTGTTTTAGGCCTTTGCCAATGTTAGGGTGTCTACAACGCTCATTATAGCTATTGCATGCGGTCATAAGAGCAAATGTTATTACATTGGGAAAGAACGCAAGTTCAAGCTCATCCTCTTACAATGAACTGACATTTAGTCAAAAGAGGTTAGCTGAGCTCACGGCTAGAGCTATAGAGATTAGGTACAAGTTGACATTGATTCAACTTCAATTATTTCCATATATAGAGATTATTTAGAAGGTAGTCTCTATTGCCAAGGACATTTTGAAGAAAGAGACTATTTTCTCACAAAATTTTAGGATTCATTGATCTAGTTGTCAAGCTAGAAATTTAGTTTCAAATTTTGGAGCAAGTACAAGAAAGATGGAATAAAGGCTATGCCAATATTGTGGCAATTCATCAACAATTCTTTGATAAGTATCAATTAGCCCCAAAATCCCAAAGTTCCATCAGTAACAAAAAAAGGGGGACTAAAAATGAAAAAGGGGGATATGAAAGACTAAGACAAGGAGAGTCAATGTGCAAATCAAAGATCAGATATAAGATTTAACAAGACTACATTATGGTCTCAAGGGCGGTACTCCTTTGTTTTAGCAATATATGGTTTCATGTCAAAGTGTTTTTTCCACTAATGTTAAAGGGGGAGATTATTGATCTCTAAGCCTATGTTGTTTATTAGTGTCCAAACACTTAGTCATTTACCAGGAAAGATTTTAAGGTCATCATTGTGACCAAGTTATCTAGTAAAGGCCAAGCATACAACACTTATATCGAGCAAGATAGTGATTATCGAGTATTCAATAGCGATTGAGCATATGAATGAGCCAAGCAATATAGTAGAGACTGAACATGTTGACTAGTTACTAAGTGTCGATTAAATAAGATTATAGAAGTTGAGTAACAACATGAAGATGTTTATATGACTAAGCATTAGAGCATAAGTGTCAAGTAATTTAGTTTTGACATATAAATTTGTAATGGCACAAACACATGCAAACCATTTTGGACAACTTTTCTATGATATTTATTATTTGAAGAGCTAGCTAACAATTTGATCATGTGTCATTGGAGAAGGTAATAGAAAAGGGGATGGAAACTAGAAAAAGATGATGTAGTGTAAGTCATTGATCAAGATATAGAACCTTCACAGAATATCTACTTAAGGAAGTTTCTAACCCTAGTATCAGAGAGGTTGTTTGAGATGCATAAGATATGAATGAGTGAAGGTAAAGTTTCAAAGACAAATCAAGTAGAGAGAAATCAGAGCAATGAAGGAATGAATAGAGTTATTAGATTAAGAGATCAAATTAGAGATACATGAAAGAGGAGACCTAAGATCATCTTGCAGAGAAAATTGAGGTTTAGGTATAGAATTAGTGATTATTAATTGAGATAGGATAAATCTCTTAATAGAGTGGTCCTAACATAGCTATATAAACCTCCTAACATAGTCCTTACTTCATTGTGAGTGTAAAATCTTTTGACAAGGTGAGACTTAACAATCTGTTAAGATTTTAATAGGACGAAACCTTCACAGGGTAAATAATATTTTATGATCAAATATTGTAACCCTAAGAGGTTAACTTTATTGTTGCAACAATGAAAATTTATGGGTTTCATGCTCACCCCAGTTTTACCTTCATTTTTAAGTGTTTTTGGGTTACCAAATCATTATGTTATGTGTTGAACTCTTTATGGATGTGATGTATATTATTTACATTTTAATATTTCAATTTTAATGGTAGATCTATGAGATGAATTAGGTGTGAATTTATGTTATTGGTTTTGAAGCTAAAAGTTTAAGATCTTGATTCATCCCCACTCTTGGTATCTTGTTTCCCATATACTTATTCCAACACTTTGAAGAAGGTAAGGAATGGTTCCCTATTCTTTTTGTTTTGTATTTCAAAGATCTAGCATTGTCACTTCATGTCTAATATTATAGGAATATTGTGTTACAAACATATCAACAAGCTCCTTAAAAGACTTAATACAAGGTGACAACTTAGAAAACTATTCCGTAGCTTGGTCTCCCAAATTTTGTGGAAAGTCCCATAAGATAAGTCTCACCGTGAGCTACTTCAATGTACAAAACAAAAAATTCTCTAACATGGTCTTGTGGATTTGCATTTCCTTTGTATTTTTCAAATTTGGGAATCTCATAATAGGGTGGAAATAGAATCATGACCAAGATCTTGTCAAAGGGACATGGACATGTCTTCTAACTTGTACCTCTTGGTTGAAGATCCAATTTGAATATATTAGATTTTTGTTGAAGTATTTAGATTTGTTGTACTAGAGGATATAATGATATGTATATCCATATGAAGAGTTTCCTTGAGTATTGATTCCTTGAGGATTTGTACTATATGTGTTCATACCATGAAGACTGTAACCTTGTTGATAAGGTCCTTGGAATGTTGAACTTTTTTGTTGGAAAGGATCTTGTAGAACATATTGTGTAGGTATTTACTAGACATAACCTTGAGGATAAATATGTTGGCGATGACCTTGTTGTGTAACTCCTTGTTGGGTCATCCTTGGTTGATGAGATCCTTGATATGTTGATTTTCATTGTTAGGAAGGACCTTATAAGGGTAAATTTTGTGGACTAGGACCTTGTTGGGTTATACCTTGTTTGAGGAGATGCTTGTTGGGCATAACCTTGTTGAGAGGAATTGTGTTGGGTATAATCTTGTTGAGGAGGTCCTTGTAAGGTCACAATTGGTGAACTAGGATCTTGTTGGATTACAACTTGTTGAGAAGAATCATGTTGGGTATAACCTTGCTAAGGAGGTCCTTATAAGAGTAAATCTTGTTGAGTAGTGTCTTGTTGGATTAACCCTTGGGATGTTGAACCTAGTAAAGGACCTTGAGAATATGGACTTAGTTGAATGGGTCCTTGTGAAGGTGTTGTGTTTTTTTTTTGCAAAGGATCACTTGAACGTAAAGGACCTTGTGAGATTGAACCTTGTTGAAATTTTTTTTGTGGGTTTAAGCTTTGTTGAGGAGTTCGTTGATCATTAAAAGTGTTCCTAAGTTGATTAAGATAAAAATCAGTAGGAAGCTTGACAGTATCATTCTTTTCCTAGGTCTAATATCTTTCCTATTATCTTTTGAAATCTAGGATCTTTCATGGCTTGCTTAATCTCTTCTTTAGTTGGTTCATCTTCCATTGAGTATCTAGAGGACCTAACAGTTTCTTTGGGCTAAGGATTCTCATATGTGTTTGTTTCGTACATGTTATCTTGTTGTTGTTGGGCTTTCATCTTTTGAGCTCTAGTTTGAACTAACATAAAATGTCAAAGTGTATATGTTTGTTAAAGGATTTGCTAAAGTGTTGAAAATTTGGATGTAGACAATGAAACTCTAAGTCTATAGGAGATAGGTATTCATTATGGTGTTGACAAAGATAATTCAAAATGCCAATCTAATTAAGTTTCTAGATAAAGGATGATAAATCCTAATAATGAAACTCGCTAAGATGGAATTTCTTAACACTAAAGATTTATGGTGGATGTTTTTAGGATTTTGATATGGTAGACTAGAAGGATGTAAAATGAAAATGATGTTCAAACTGGTATTTTTATTGTCTAAATATTTCAATTGTTGAAAGAACTAGAATGACAAACCAAATGGGTTTCCAAAAGTGTTTCTTTCTTTTCTTGAAAAGGTCTCTACTATTCTTTGTCAGAGATGCACTATTATAAATGAGCAAACAGACTAAACAAATGTGCAGATACAAGTTACAGATGTGTGATATTGAGTATTTTAGAAGTGTAGATACAATAAACAAATGTGGATGAATAATAGACAGAAGCACATAATCACAGACAAAAGTATAAATCTACAGACTAAAAGTGCAACAATAAATAATAAATGCATGGGGCTTGAACAAAAGCATGGGATAGTTAAAAATGTGCAATTATAATGGAATTTAGAAATGTTAGTTTTGATTTTGAGGTTTTATGTTTTTTTTTTCTCTATTTTTTGGCAAGAAAGTATGCACACACATAAAATAGTATGAATGATTCCCTAAAAGTGTTATTAAAATTCAATGCACAAACACACCACAATCCTAAGGTTGGCCAAGATAGTATCTGTTGAATTCCCACTTGGACTAGATCCAGCCATGCTAACTTGGTGTGGATAGAATGGTAGCTTGGAGGCACAAGCTCCACCTTACAGTGCACTCAGTTCTCGGGTACACCAAGATATGAATTCTAAGGGTGATGAAATCCCAAGGAACACTACTCTACAGAAAAGACACGAGAGGTGTGGGATGTCTTTAGGGACCCTTAGTGCCAACAGATAGAAGATTTTTGGCAATCTAAAACAAGGTATTTAATAAGTGCATTCATTTGGAAGGTTATGCATTTGATGACAATACCCGTTAAGGGGATCCCTCGGTCTATAGAGGTTACACTCTATATATTTTGATGCACCACATAGGTACTAAGAGAGAATCACATCACAACATAAAAATATTACAACCACTCTATGAACCTTTGTCCCAAAGTATTTTTATTTATAGTAGATTCGAAGATCCTGGTGTTAATCTGTTACCACTTGGGTCATTCCCTCTGACCAACTCTGCTAAATAAAATCTTGGGAGGCTAGACCTCTAAAGATTAGTACAAAGTTCTCTTACATACAAGACCCATGAATGACAAGTGGGGACGATACATTTTGTAATAAATTTGGGTAAAACATAGAACATGGCTATTACACAAGACACAATTGACATGATGATCTACTCTAAAGAAGACACATGAAATCGAAAAGCATGTCGTATTTGAAGCCCAAATCAAGGTTGTGGTTTTTAATTTAACAACCCCTTTTAGCAACCTGCAAACAAGGGTCAAATAGAATATGTTTTTTAGGGACCTTCTACACAACGTCCTACAAAAAAAACCTAAAAAAATTACTAGAATGAAGAACTTGTTAAGATGTCAAAATCTAAAATGCAACTAGAAAATTAATCAAAATCTAACTACTGAAATGAATGCACAACTTTGCAATATAGATGCATAGTAACAGTGAACATAAACATAAATAAAAGACAGTGCACCAGAAATAAATGAAAGCATATAAAAATGAAATAGAAGCATAGAATAAACAAATGTGAGTTTCTGGTGAACAAATGTGGTGAATAGATGCACAGAAATAACAAAGGCATGCTAGAAAATAACAAAAGCGCAAGAAGATGGCACAAATGCACATAAACATATGGAAGCATAGTTGAAATGAATGGATGCACAAATTTGCAAAATGGATGCGCTAAAACAACTTATAGGTCACTTGCAAACATAAAAAATAAAAATAAAGATCAAATTTTTGGGGTTGGGCCCCATGTTGGGCACAAAAAATATATACAAAAATTGATGACAATGCCTACACAATCAATCTTTAGAGGCTAACAAATGCATACCCAATGAAGGATTACAATTAAAAATGGAATCTTTACCTTTCCTTACTAGTTTTAACATGTCCTCCTTCTTCAAGATGCTTCAAGGTTTTGGAGATTTGTGAACTTCATTGCTAGATTCTATCCAAATGAACCTAGAATGCTAAATGCAAATGATGAAGATAGATGGATGAGAAATCTAATATTCTAATGGGGATTGGATGAACAACTATGGAGTGGATGGATGATTGCTTGATTTCTAAATGCTCAAGTTGCTAAATTCCAATTGCTTGTAAATTCTAAGTATTCTAATTGTAAGTATGCTCTAATTGACTTGTATGAGGGAATGGGGGTTCCTTTTATAGACTCTAAGAGGACACTAACCTAGGTGGAAACATCTGATAGTGGAGAGACAACCTAGGATACATGGACGAGTGAGAGTGACTCAATTGAAGGAGTTGAGAGAAATTAATATTTAGTTGAGATGTGAGAGAAATAGTAGGAACAAGAAAGACACATGGAAGACATCTCAACAACACTTTTTCAGAGGACACTTCCTTTAAGGAGGACTCTATGGACAAGTGTCTCATGAGTCATTCTTCACTACATGAGGTGGATTCACTGAGTCCAAGTTAGTGGAAGTGGAGAAGACTTTTTCACCTCGAGACATGTGTCTTAGAGACTTAGTCACACTAGGCCACATACCCATTTCTGGCCCCATAAAATAGGGCACATGGGTGAGGATAAATAGGATTATTTAATAATTAATTAAAATTAATTATCGATGCAAATATGATGTGGCACACAACATGGACTAACTAGGTGGACTAATAGGTTTACTGATTTAGGTGAGTGAATAATTAAGTAATTTAAATAAATTACTTAATAGGATTATTTAAAAGACTTAGGATAGTGTAACCGACTTAAGTGAATTAGCTTAATAAATGAAGAATATTAATTAAATATAAAAAATATTTAATTAATTAATAGAAAGTGAATTACTTAATAAATTCAATAATTTATTAAAGTGAATAGAAAAAATATCAATTAAATATTTTGATATTTAATTGATTGACTTGACAATTTAAGTGTGTAAAACTAGTTTTTATGTATCATGATCAAATGTAAGTTGACTTAAAACTAATGATGTAAGATCAAGTAATATATAATATATGTATTTAATTATATTTAACATGTGTACTAAATCATCATTTCATTAAAAAATTAATTTAAATACAAAATATAATATATTGTACATTATTATTTTTATTATTAATTTTAAACTTCATATATTTTGATGTAAAAAAAAAACTTTTAAAAGTAAACGCTGATAAAATAATTATTTAAATAATATTATTTTATAAATATGAATTTGAATTAATGAATATAAATTGGTTTTAATATAAGTAAATTAAATTACCAATCTATTTACTCTTATATGTAAGAGGATTTTATTTTTTGAACAATTTTATCATATATACTTAAACACTTTTCAATATAGAATGACATATTTAGAATATGGTTGTAAAATTTGAAAATAAGATTGTCTCTAATATATTAGAAATTAAATTTAAAATACTAACCAAAAAAAATTGAATACAAAATAATATCATAACACAAAAAATAATTTAGTGGTTTAAATTAATAATAATCATAGTTGGTTTCCTATTTCATGAATCGATTGTCTCACCACATGAAGGAAAACTATAACCTATTAATTTGCAAGCTTAGCTTTTCTTTTAAACATAATTATGAAGTGTTCAAAAAACCCTCTTAACAAAATAGTATTGTTTTATTTTATTTTTAAAAAAATTATAATGATTACATTGTAATTATAGATTTTGTAGGAAGACTAAAGAATAAAAAGATTTAGTTGAACAATACAACTTTACCATTTACAAAATATTAGTTGAGCAATACATGACATCAAAATTGGTATTTTATTAATAGTCTTTAAACTTTTGAACTTAGTCTTATCTAAGAAGAAAATCAATATGAAAGGACATTGATAAATGATACATCGTATTATTACATATAATATAATTTAAGTTGTATGGTTGTGAAATAAATTTTTTACAATACTAATCCATCTTAAGACACATCAAAAGCATGTTATATATTTGTGACATTTGATCATGTCATATATTTAGTGTGGTGACTTGTAGCTCTAACATTAGCATTTGATCATTGTTCATAAATTAATATAATTGTATTTCATATTTAAAAATTATTGAACCACTTTTGTAAACTTAATAGAATAACACAATAAACACAAAATAAGAAAATATCTATAATAGTCTTGAGAGGACCACTTTAGTGAATGTAGAAAAACATAAAAATAAAAAAAGAGAGCACAAGCCTTGTTGTTTTCTAATATTAAAGGCATTTGAATAATGTAGATATATAGAGAAAATAAAAATAAATTTACACATTGAATTGTAGATTTATTTTTTCCATGGTCATACTACTAATTAAACTTTATTGCACATGACCTATACTGGACAATGCATAAATCATAAGAATATATGAGTACTAAATGATAAAGCACTAATAACTACTTGTGTATTTTAAACTAAATTAATTTAATTCTTACATTTCAATTTATAAATTACTAGTTCAAATGAGCATAAAAATGCTTTACAATTTGGTTTTTAGTTGCTTGCGTTATAAGCATATTGATATGGATACAACTTCTTTTGGAGGTTATCATGCCCTATTTTTCAAGCTAAATTGTGGCTAATAATTTTGGCAATACAACTTTCATCAACTTATCCTAATATATCATTAATATTAAAGTTTCAATTTGTAAACAGCTTGCAATTATAATTGAATAATTTACCTCCAATATCATAGATGCATGCCAACCTAGAAGTTCCAATCAATCAATTGAATGGTGTATGGACTATACAAAAAAATGAACAAGAGAGTGTGAACTACAACGAAAGTATCAAAGCTTGAAGCAACCAAACAAGTAGTGGTCATTCAAGTTGTCATCAACATTGTAATAATGATCATTGAAAGAGATAGAACACATTTAAAATAAATGACACAAAAAATGCATGTAAAAGCTAAAACCCTGTCCCTTAAAAAAAATCACATGTTGTAGTTAAAATTAGAGAAATACTAACAAAGTTTTGCATGTAACCAACAACCAAAATTATAAATAAGAAAACTAGAAATGAGAATCTTGGTCCATGAAAGTGTATTCATATGGCATTGATATAAAATACATATAGAATAGAGTAGATTGTAAAGCAAATGAGGTAAGATCAATTTGCAAAATACAGACTAAAAGAGACAAGATGTTAAAGCAACATAACCCATCATTTGTAGAATTTAGACTAAAAGAAGCCTTTAGATAAAGATCACACACTGACCCAATTTTGAAAGCTCTCAAGAAGATTTTTTTAGTTTGGAAATTTGATTCACTCCATTTACGTAGGAACTCGAAATATTTGAAATGCTCCCAAATTGGGCTAAGTCAAGAAGCACAACGCACTAAGAAACAAATCATCAAATTACATGAAAATTACAGAAAAAAAAATTCTTAACTAATTCAATGACGATTATGAATTATTTCTTTGCATACTTTAGAAAATAAATAAATCCGAGCATTTCAAAATAAAGTGATGTGGAAAAAAGGCTCAACTAAACACTCACCAAATTTCGCAAGATAAATCTCAGAGGAGTTAGTAAAGGATGGAAGTCATGGCTGATTCTCAAGATCACTCGACCAAATTTCATGCATACACCATGTTTTCTTTCAAAAGCTTTTGAATAAGAAGATCCAATAATTGAACATTCTACCTTTGCACTTTTCAAAATGCTACATGGAAATCTCAATTCACTCCGATTTTATTTTAGGTAGTTTACTTGACAAGTCCCTTCATATAACCAAGATTTGAAGACTACATTGACATGCTTTTAAAATGTGAGACCAAATCTTATGCACTAGATGAAATTTTATTAGACTCACTCACTAGATCCTCCCCAAGACATCTCCACAAAAAGACTTAAAATTTAATCATTTGATTTTTACAGTTTTCTTTCCCTACCATTCATACATCATTTGTTAAAGATCAATACATTCATTTTATTAATTAATAATTTTTTCACTAAGATTATATTATTATATAATATATAAGATAGTAATAATAAATCAATTAATCATCATTTTATTTTCATTGCCTCCTATTCCTCCCGCCTTTAATGCGGTGAGTTGGAAAGATACTCAGGAAAACAGCGACGTGCAACACGCCACAAATAGTCTTTTGCCGTCCAGTCTTTGTGGAAAATTGTATACATCAAATGATATCCACAGTTTTCTCCTCATGCAAGCTTAATAGATATAGCCATTAAAATAATGACCTGACAGCGTACGGGCATTAAAATAATGAATCGACACATTCAAATAACTTTTGGGAATAAAAGTTTGAGCGTTACAGTCGATGCCAACATTGGCGTTACAAAACAGAGATTCCACACCAGTAAGGACAAACTCTGGAACAGTAGACCAGATACTTAGTTCATCCAGGTAAAAGAAAGAAGGCTCCGTTCAAAAGCAATGTTTGGGGTTGCCTGCTAAAAAGCGGCATTAATGCCTTACATTCCAATTTATGAATACAACTCTGTATTGCTGGAGGAATTAAGTTCAGATAACTAAGGATTTGAAAGAATATTATTTCCCGGAGATCCATTTGCATTTCCTCAACTACCTCTTCCATAAAATCTCCACCTCTTGCACATTTTTTAATTTTTGTAATAAATCTGGAAACTCTTTTACAAAGGTTTCCCGAACCTGCAGCTCTTTTAGACGGGTGGGTGCCTGATATTCAAAAGAAATGTGATTATACCATAACATAATTTACATCTAAGCATACCGTTAATAAAAATGAAATACCTTTCGATAGGGAAGAACAATCTACCTGCGAATTGCTCTGCCACAATCTCTGGAAACGGCCACCACTGATTCTTAAACACTTCAAGTTTTGAAGATTAATCCATGGAGGAATGCTAGGGTTTATGTCAGAATTCATTTCAAGTTGAGGCCGGTTCTGGTAGTCCAGCTGAAGCCATAGGAGAGAAGCATCTGAACTATCTTCCGGCTCCCCTATAAAGAATGTAATTTGACAATCCATGGATTTGTCCAAAAAGGAATGAAAACACCTGTCTGTGGTTTGGGCTAGGATGTCTTGGAATCTCTTTAATTCCTGCATCCACGCAATGAATCTTACATTTCAGGAAGTTTGACATTTAAAAAATTTAACAAAAAGGAAATTTCGAGGAAGAGCAAACATACCAGTGATTTAAGATGTTTGGGTTGCCACAAACGACGAGGATGGTTCAGATCATTTGCCAATTCTCTTCCCAAATCCCGCAGATGGTCGTGCATTCTGAAAGCAAACTCATCCTGCCTAGATTTCCATTTCACTTCCCATTCCAGGAAAGGCAGATAACTTACATTTTCCTCTATAAGACATTTCTCTCTTAGTATTTCCACAGCATGGCGACCGCTCCATCCACATCCCTTCCAAATGGTCATGGCCGTGGTGATAGACTTGTCAATAAAAAAACATGCTATGTCAATAAAAACATGTTTTTCTACATTATCTAATCTATCAAAACTTAACTTTAGTCTCTGTTTTATGTCTCCGGGCAGAACCTTGCTGGCTTTTTGCAATTCTTCCTGCCAATACCACTTATCTCTACCTGCTACAAGCCTGCCGAGAACTTGAAGAGACAAAGGTAAGCCTCCACAAATGTTAACAAAGTCCTGAACAAGATGTGCGTATCCTTCAAGTGGACAAGGTTGGCTGAAGGCGTGCCAACAGAACAACTCTCTCCCGTCTTCTCTATCCAATCCTTTTAAATGATATCCTGTGTTGATTCCTGCACTTGTAAGGACCCCTACCTCTCGGGTTGTAATAATTACCAGATTATTAGCAGATACATCCTTAAGTAATAGAGAATCTAACTGATCCACATGATCAATGTCATCTAAAACAATCAAGAAACTGAAAGATGTGTTCCTTTCGAAGCAATCCTTCAGTACACTTGTCCCTTCCTCACTACTATGGAAAGTGTGATCTTCAGAAAAGATATCTTTCACTAGTTTACTTTGCAATAAAGGAAATTTGCCGCTGGTCCAGGCTTCCCGAACGTCAAACAGAAAGCTCGCTCTCGTGTATTTTGATTTCTTTTGATTGAACAGCTCTTTAGAAAGAGTTGTCTTCCCAACCCCGCCCATGCCAAAAATGCCAACGACATTAGCTTTCTTGGCTCCGCACTGGCTTTCAAAATCTTGAACAAGCTCATCAAGGCACCGCCTTTCGAAATCTTTGACGAGCTTATGAAGTCCGACTGGATATTTGGCAACATGTAAATGTTTCATCCTTTGCACTTCTTTCTCCACAACAGACACTATGCCTCTGCAGTCAATAGAACTGCAAGAAAAGGGGGATTTTTATGGAAAGAAGTTTTACCTGTGTTCCTAGAAGAAAAATAAATATTTAAATGGATTTGTCAAGTAAATTGAAATTAAATAAGAAGAAAGCTTACTCTTCACTTTTGAATTCATATCCTGCTGTAAATGAAACTTGCTGAAGAGCTTCCTTCCAGTCCTTTATCTTGTCCAGGTACCGGCCCTTCTTTTGATGGTCTAAAAATGCCTCGGCATATTTTCCTTTTTCGATGTAGCGGAGTGCCGCTGGTTCCACCTGATAAAACACGGGAATAATCTTTGCCTTGCTTTCTGACATAAGAACTAGCTCAGCCAGACACCAAGCCGACTCTGCATAATTTTCTGAAAAAATAGCGACATGTACCGAAGCAGAACTAATTGCATTCTTAATGCTCGAAGGAAATGAGCCTCCGAACTCCTTCTCTTCCGAATCGAGAAATGCCCTTATGCCCCGCTCCTTCAAAGATTTGTAAAGCTCTGTAGCGAGAGTTTTCTTGACATCGGGGCCTCTGTGATTGATGAACACATCAAACAATTGGGAAAATTTCTCTACCTCTCTGGGTTTGTTGGGAGGTTCAATTCCAGAGAAAGCCTTCTGATGGCGAGATGAGGACGAAGAAGCCATAGATGGGATAATGGGGTTGAAGCGCTAAAGCCGCACAAATCTTTGAGACGATGGATATGTTTTGAGGGAGAATAAGGTGAATCGGGCTGGATCAAGGCCTGCATATAAATTGATGTCAGTGTGTTCTCCTTCGAGGAAAGGATGCGGAAATGGAAGTCACCGTTCCCTGCACGAAAGACGACTTCTGTCTGTGCGCCAAACCCCTCTTTCCTCGAAACCCCAGGGAAAGAAAGTGTTGCCTTTTACCCTCCTTCCTCAAATATAAGAAAAATAAATAAACAAAACAAAACAAGCGGTACGAGAGGGAATTTTTACTTTAAAAAGGAGAGCTTTTAAAATGATTCCTTTTCATGACTAGAATTGACAAATAGCCCCGTCGGCTTCATAGCAACTCCCTTGCATCAAAAGTGGTGCATCAAAAGTGGCGGTTGCGTCAATGAAAAAGATATTGGGAAAATTGTGGAAAAATGATTGGAAAAGAGAGGAAGTTGTATACAATTAAAAGGAAATAAATCTGTCATGTTACAAGGTATATAAAATGTCTTATAAAAGTAATAAAATTTAATAGTATAATTTGATTTGTGGATTGAAGATGTACTTGTAATAAAATCTTATAGCAAGCAAATCTAGATGCAATGTGGAGAGACTCGGATATCACAAACTTTGGAAATCCATGTAAGTTATTTTAAGAATGGAATAAATAATGGTTAGAATACAAAGGTTGATCATTTAATTATATAAGGAATAATGGCAGAAGTGTTTCGACTAGACTATGTCAGAGATCTCATATTTTTTGTTGTACTGGAAAATGTTATTTCATTAGGGCATCAAAGACTACAAGATAAATACTCTAGACACTTAAATGGAGGGAAGTCTAGATATTGATGAGAAGGGATATTGATGATAACAAAGCAAGAAAACCTAGTCAAGGCATATCCAGACACCAAGAATATTTGAAAGATTTTTCATACAAAAAAACTTTGATTATGATCTGACTACGGTCCTCGCATCT
The DNA here is from genome assembly GCA_028749045.1 of Cupressus sempervirens. Classification (NCBI taxonomy): domain Eukaryota; kingdom Viridiplantae; phylum Streptophyta; class Pinopsida; order Cupressales; family Cupressaceae; genus Cupressus; species Cupressus sempervirens. Next base: position 68,500,489 of record CM053789.1, on the reverse strand, counting down.
AGGGTAGATAAGGTGAAGGATAGAGTCTTGTTCACTAAATGGGTTGGTCCGAGAGAGAGACTAGGAGAGATTAATTTTGAAGATATGGTTAGCATTTGTACTCTTTCAAGTGGTCCTCCTGTAGAGAATCTAATATGGAATTAAAAAAGAATTTTATGAAAGGAGGTCCATTATTCTTTGGTATTCTTTTCTAATTGTGGATTGGAAACCAAACATTAAAAAAGTCTAGAATTAAAGAATATGTACAAACTTATATGTATTCACTCTTAAATCTTCCAATAAAATATTTGAATTTTGAAGTTTTGGCTTGGATTGTGGAAGTCTTAGGAAAATTTATTAGGGTGTTTAAGAAAAAATGTCAATGGTATGAATGAATCGAGGACCAAATTTTTGATTGAAACTCCTTCTGATGTTGTGATTATTGGAGATGTTGAAATTATTACTTAGTTTGGGAAATGAAAGATGAAAGCATGTATTTTTAAGGGTCGGACATGGAAGAAACATGTGTTTTATCATCATTTAAAAGTTGGATGTTTGAGAACTAATGTATCTTTTTTGTACGTAAGAGAGGATCAAATAAAATCATTGCATGTTAAGATAGTCAAAAGATATAGGATAGTGGTGTCTTTAGCAAGCCAACACACATGGTAAGAAAAAGGTTCTACTAGATAGAGTTGGAGACGGATATAGGTCTATCTGATAAAATTGGAAAAGGAAAAGTACCTAAAGAAGCCATTTGTAAATTCATGACTCTATATTCAGTTTTTATGCCTAGATGTGCCATCAAGAATGTATGTGATCAAGTTGTTCAAGTTAGTAATAAAGATTTAGAGGAAGGTGAAATTCCCTTGAATGATTATGAAGAGGAATTTGAAGAGACAACAACTATGATAATGTTAGATAATGATGATTAATCTCCACAGATTGGTGGGGGACTAAATAAAGCCTTAGAAAATTAGATGATGGAGGAGGTTTTTAATACTATGCTAAATATTATAAGTAATAAGGAGTTCGACAAGAAGGTGTAACATATTTAGGCAAAGGAGCTACATCATTTTAATAGTAAAGCTATAATGTTAAAAGATGAAGATAAATTTTTAAAAATAGATCAACAATTTTTGTACAGTAATAATGAAAGAATTTACTCATAAGTAGCAAAGGATAGGTTAGATAAACCTTTGGGGATATCTTAAACTTTGGCCACCAAATCATATCTAGTTTGTAGACCAAAGAAATAACAAGGGAGAAAATCTCTTAACGAATCAAGGACTCAAGATTGTGATTCTTAAGAGTCTACAAAAAATTTCTCGGCTATTGAAATTGGGAAAGGGAGCTCCCAACCCAAAGGACAATTTGAAATATAGATCTTGGAATTCTAAGGTTATAATTCTTGATAATATAGTAACAAGGAGGTACTTTCAAAAAAAGGCACGTCTTTGTGATTTGCATAGGATGTCAATTTGACTTGTTTTTGGGGTAACTTCCTAACTTTACAACAAACCTAGCAATAAATTGTGAATTGCCTCCATTACATCCCTTTCACAAACAATCATTTCTCCACCTCATTCTCTTATCCACACTCTCTCCCATTGTCCAGGGGCCTACGAAAAATTTCCAAGTGGAGAAACATAAAGCATTCAACAATTATAAAATGAGAGTAAGAGTACAAAGTTGCGTCACCTTTTAGGTTGACTTATCAAAAATTTGAGTATTTCTATATATAAAACAATTTTATTCAAACATATGATCTAGATAAATTCATTCTAGCTAAGTTATATATGGTCTCACACTTTTTCAATTGAAAATGTCTATTAAATACATGTTTATGCTTGTTTGTATCCAATTATTAAAGATTTTTTTTTTAAAATGAGAAAACTTACGTTTCAATAACTCTTACTATTTCTTGTGATATTTTTTTCATAACATATATACTACTAAAAGTACAAAGTTGTGTCACCTTTTAGGCTAACTTATCAGAATGATTGAATTTGAGTACTTCTATCCAAAAATCAATTTTGTTTAAACATATGATCTAGATAAATTCATTCTAGCTAAGTTATATATGGTGTTACACTTTTCCAATTAGAAATGTCTATTAAATGCATGTTTTCTACTAGTTTGTATCCAATTACTAAAGAAATAGAATTGTTTCTGAAAATTGGCGTTTTAATAACTCTTACTATTTTTTATGATTTTTTTTAGTAACATATAAACACTATTTTATAGAGCTCAAAGTCAAGAATATTCTCATATAGAGTTTATAGTATTTTAATTAGATATAGTATATTGTAATAAAAAATTCTACAAGCACGTATTTTAACACTCGAAAAGATGTCAATTTTGAGAAAGAAAAAATTATTAAATCATATTAAAAATATATATATATATTATACGGCATTCTAAAGGAGAGAGTCATCTTCCAAAATGTATAATTTTTCTTCTAGTTAGAATAGATTTGTTTTGAAAAATGTGGTGGGAGATGAAAACTAACGATTTCATGTGAGTTGAAATTTGAATCATTATAAAAGAAAAATTATAGGTCTAAAGTCAAATTTTAAAAAAATTAAAAAATTAGCTATATATGTTATCTATAACATAGTCTAAGTTCAAATGGAAATAATTTTATTTCTATATAGTTTTGTGGTGGGAACTAAATCCGTAATTTTTAGTGTTTCTTAGAAGTTAAACAATCATCTATAAAAATTAGGAAAATATATCAATTCTTATTCCAAATAAATATTAAAAAATATAATCCTAAACTTCATGCATTTCTACACATTTCATTAGTCTACTTCATTTTCAAATTCCAAATAATAGTACCAATTTTATGTCATTGAAGATGAACAATTATACTTTTTTTAGCCTTTCCCTTTACAAAAGGGTGACACAAGTTTGTGCTTTTGCCCAGTCTACTACTTCTACACCATTTTATAGAGATCAAAGTCAAGAATATTCTTATATAGAGTTGATATTGTTTTAATTAGATATAGTATATTGTAATTAAAAAATTATACAAGCACGTATTTTAACACTAAAAAACATGTCTATTTTGAGAAAGAAAAAATATTAAATCATATCAAAATAATAAAAAAATTATATGACATTCTATAGGAGAGAGTCCTCTTCTAGAATGTATATTTTTTCTTTTAGTTAGAATAGATTTGTTTTGAAAAATGTGGAGGGAGATGAAAATTATCGATTTCAGGTGAGTTGACATTTGAATCATTAAAAGAGAGAAAATATAGGTTGAAAGCCAATTTTTATGTTTGATTGTTCTAGCTATATATGTTAACTATAACATAGTTTGAGATGAAAGGGAAATAAGTTTATTTTCATATAGTTTCGTGGTGGGAACTAGTGTTGGAAATATAAGGTAGGCTAGGTTACTAAGAGGGGAGGGGTGAGTCACTTGAACCAATAAAATCTTTAAACATGTTCCATCAATTAATCCTTCATATATCACTCTCATCTAATTGCAAGAATGCAAGCAATAAAACATTCATAACACTTTGACACAAGATACGGTGACCCAAACACCTTCCAAGTAGAAAGTAAAATAGGATGCTACCCACAAGCTTTAGTACTGTAGTATAAAGTTAACCTGTTAATGTTTACAATTGACCACTTTTGGTGATCTGCCCTGTTAGGAGCAATAAGAACTGTGAGGTCCATCTTGTTAAAGGATTTACAAACATACAATGAAGTATGCACTAGGTTAAGAGATTTAGGAAATGACTATTAAGTATACCTTGTTAAAGGACTTAATTGATACACCTATTAGGATGAATCAGTGGTTGATCTTTGATCTGCAACTTTGGTTTTCTACTTGAGATTCCTTTAATTACAATGATCACCTTGATGTGATAGATAAATATTTGTTATACTATATACTACTTGTAGCCTTCAATTTGCTCTCATCTACTTCTTATTACTTCTCATCAATATGTTGGATGTGATACAATACATTAAATATATATCATTCCAATTGACTACTAACTAGAGTCAGTTACAATACCAAATTAATCATAATTCACAAAGTCAGCCCAACTTCTATAACTTAGGTTCTAAAGACAAACTTGGTGATGTTCTAACACTTAGAAACCACTATCAACACTTGGAAAACTTTGGCACTCGATTGACATTGAGGCTTGGTTCATATTGATTACTTCAAGTAGCAAGAACTTGGTCAGCACTGTGTGACTCGATGAAGAATGAGAAACTTAGTAGCAACTGAATCACTTGGTTGATACTGCATGACTTGGTCAACACTAGATTCACTATGTTAATACTGTGAGCTCGATAGAAGCTATAGACTTCATCACTTATACTAGATAGCTCATAGACACTACCATGCTCGAGCTATACTGCAAACTATCTCTGAAGCTTGATAAACACTACACATTGTTTCTAAAGCTTGGTAAACACTTTAAAGCTCGACATGAACTCCATTTTGTTTTTTTAGCTTGGGAGCGATTGAAACACTTGGTTAACACTGTTAGATGAGTGATAAGCTCGGTAGCGATTGTAGAGCTCAGTAGCAATATAACCAATTGACTGAGTGTTAAGTCACTAATAGATAAATTGACCTTAATGTCAACAATCTCCCCCTTTGGCATTAGTGACAAAAACACTTATTGTACCAAAAATTTGAAATCTCAAAATTATAAGTCAAAAATTCCTTTATCAACATTTTGTATCTTCAACTCGATTTTGTCTTCTTATTGCTGTAGCTCGGTAAAATACTCTATTTTTCTAATTTTTCAAAATTGCTTTTGTAAAGATATTTTCTGCTTATTTGTATATGTATTTGCATATTGTTATAATACTCCCCTAAACATATATCTCTCTTATATACATACATCTAGAGTATAGTATTCCTCTCTCCTTTTGTCAATAATATTATATACAACTAATCTTCTTCTCTTAACATATTTACTTCTCCCCCTTTTTGACATAAATGCCAAAGGTGTATAACATCTAAAAGTTAATAGCATAATGTGACAAGAAATCAAAATGTGCTTTCAGAATTAGTACCATAGTCTTGTCCCAATTCTCTTGCAATACCTTACTTGCATGCAAGGCTATCTATACTTCTATTGATAGTTCCATCATGTAGTCAGCTATGGAGAAGTTATTATCATGGATGAGAGTCTTTACATGTTCATTGTGCTTTTGTAGTGCATTCATGTTTGGAAGAATCATGCCCTGAATTTCTGCAAGTGTGGCCCTGATCCTAGCTTCTTCCCTTAATAATTTTTCCTAGAGATTTGTCTAATATCTAATCCTTGTGAAATGTGGAAAACTATATCTCGGATCAAGTGATAGCTGGTGTACACTTGCCTTCATATCCTTATCTATCTTGGATAATTTATCCTTGATTTCCTTTGTGAAGGTAGATGTGTCACTTAATTTGACAAATAATGAAACAACATTATTTACAAATGTTTCCAGTGATGAAAGAATGTTAGATAGTTCTACTTGATCTATAGCAATTTTTTGTGCAACTTGCTCCAACAATTTATATTCAAATTTCCTTTTAGCTCTCTATAACAATGTTTCATGTCTATTTAATTTTTCATTGTACTTGTGGACAATTTTAGCTAACTAATCTAGAATAGGTTGTTTTCTATCAACCTCAATACTCAAAGCATCAACTAATATGCTCTTTATGTCCTCAAGGACTTGATTTTTCTTCTTCTACTCTTCTCTAAGCTTTTGTTGCTTAGCCCTTTTCTTTAGAAGTTCACCCAAGGTATCCATTTGATCAGGAGTGAGGTCAGAGATATCCCAATTTGGAATAACAATATCCTCATCTAGATCAGTTTCTTCCTTTTATGTAGAAATTATTGATGAAATAATTTTTGTACCCTTATTTAAAACTTCACTACTCAGATGAGACTGATTCTCAATTGTCATTGCACTGGCCATGGTGGAGATAATAGTGGAAGAAATAGGAACAACATTAAATGTATTGATAGTAGAAATTGCAATGCCTACCCCTAGTTGACTTTTCTATTGTATTATTGGATTCTTTTAGGCAAGTTTTGTGATTGTGTTTTATGATTATCGATACTTTGTTACTGGATTTGATTAATGTGTTATTTCAGACTCAATTGATTATATGTGATGAGTTACTAGTTATTTCATATAGTTCATGTTTATTTTGATAATGATATATGTTTGTTCAGTTAAGTAATTTCAATTATCTTGTGATGATTAGTTAGAAAAATGATTTATAAGCAGTTTCTATGGATACTTACCCCATACTTGCATGTATATGGTGTACTTGTATATTTTCCTTTATGATTGAAATTCTTGATATGGTTGAGGGAGGGAGTCGTAGTCACCTGCTAGTCAAGATCTACACAATGCACCACTTCCTACCATTGCTTGTTTAGTTTAGATTATATGTGTATGCACATGCGTGTATTTTATGTAGATTGTAGGTACCGGGTATATGTTGAAAATATGAGGTAGGCAAGGTTACTAAGAGGGGATGGGTGAATCAGGAACCAATAAAACTTAATCTTAATTGACCAATTAATCCTCCATATAATATTATGATCTAGTTGCATGTATGAAAGAATGAAAGCAAATAAACATTCATAGCAATTTGACACAAGATATAGTTACCCAGAAACTTTCCAAATAGAAAGTAAAACTGGGGTGGGGATGATATCCACAAGCTTTAGTACTACAGTATAAAGTTAGCCTATTAAGGCTTACAATTGATCACTTCTGATGATCTACCCTATTAGGAGCACTAAGGAGTGTGAGGTCCAATATGTGAAAGGATTTACAAAATATGCAATGAAGTATGCACTCGGTTAGGAGATTTAACATAAGACTATTAAGTCTACCTTGTTAAAGGATTTAACTGATACACCTATTAGGATGAACTAGTGGTTGATCTCTATTTGCAACTCTGTAACATACTCTATTTTTTAGATTTTTCAAAATTGTTTTTTAAAAAGATGTTTGTTGCTTATCTGTTCATGTATCTTGTATAATACTACACTACTCCCCATACATAAACCTTATAAATTTGAAGTACTACTCCCCTATACATATATTCTTAGCTTGTCCTCTTTATACATGTATATACATACATACATACTTCTATACTTCTCCCCCTTTTTGACATAAATGCCAAAGGTGTATATGTTAATACCAAAATGTGACAAGAATTTAGAGTGTACCTTCAAGATTAATTCCATTGTCTTTTCCCAATTTTCTTGTAACACCTTACTTGCATGCAATGCAATCTAAACTTCTGTTAATAACTCCATCATGTGATCAACTATGGAGAATTGATTGTCATAGATGAGTGTCTTAGCATGTGCAATGTGTGTCTATAATGCTCCATGTTTGGAAGAATCATGCCTTGGATTTCTGCAAGTGTGGCCTTGATCCTGGATTCTTCTCTTAATAATTCCTCTTGTGAATTTGTCAGAAATCTAATCTTTGAATAATGAGCAAAATTGTGGCTTGGGTCAAGTGACAACTGGTGTGCACTTGCCTTTATGTCTTAATTTATCTTTGATAGTTTATCTTTGATTCTATTAAGGCTTACAATTGATCGCTTCTGATGATCTACCCTATTAGGAGCACTAAGGAGTGTGAGGTCCAATATGTGAAAGGATTTACAAAATATGCAATGAAGTATGCACTCGGTTAGGAGATTTAGCATAAGACTATTAAGTCTACCTTGTTAAAGGATTTAACTGATACACCTATTAGGATGAACTAGTGGTTGATCTCTATTTGCAACTCTGTAACATACTCTATTTTTTAGATTTTTCAAAATTGTTTTTTAAAAAGATGTTTGTTGCTTATCTGTTCATGTATCTTGTATAATACTACACTACTCCCCATACATAAACCTTATAAATCTGAAGTACTACTCCCCTATACATATATTCTTTGCTTGTCCTCTTTATACATGTATATACATACATACATACTTCTATACTTCTCCCCCTTTTTGACATAAATGCCAAAGGTGTATATGTTAATACCAAAATGTGACAAGAATTTAGGTGTACCTTCAAGATTAATTCCATTGTCTTTTCCCAATTTTCTTGTAACACCTTACTTGCATGCAATGCAATCTAAACTTCTGTTAATAACTCCATCATGTGATCAACTATGGAGAATTGATTGACATAGATGAGTGTCTTAGCATGTGCAATGTGTGTCTACAATGCTCCATGTTTGGAAGAATCATGCCTTGGATTTCTGCAAGTGTGGCCTTGATCCTGGATTCTTCTCTTAATAATTCCTCTTGTGAATTTGTCAGAAATCTAATCTTTGAATAATGAGCAAAATTGTGGCTTGGGTCAAGTGACAACTGGTGTGCACTTGCCTTTATGTCTTAATTTATCTTTGATAGTTTATCTTTGATTCCTTGTGTGAAGATAGATGTATTACACAACTTAACAAA